>CBVK0102997952.1:0-30559 GCA_900067695.1 Picea abies | reverse complement strand
CTTCCGATCTCACATGTTTAATGGATTTCTACAGAAGCAAGGGATGATGGAAGAAATATCAACATAGTTACATGCGAAGGATCTAAAATAGGAGATGAAATAGTAAGACAAGATCCAAGACAACACCAATGGGTGAAGAAGAATGTTGAACCACATAAGAAGTTTGATGCGCAGAATGAAAATGAGCTATTCAAGCAAGCCATACAAGAATTATTGAAGCTAGACATTGCATCTACATCAACTGAGAAACATACTCAAGGTGTACCAACATACGAGATGCCTTCATTGCTGGATCACACTAATGAAGAAAAACCCCTAGGACAAGTAAGTACCATAAAGGATTTTCTGCAATCCTGTGTTAAACTACTAAATGATCCATCATATGTTAAAGTATTACAAAATATGTTAGAAATATGTAACACAGACGTAGAGGGAAATCTAGAGGAGAAAACAATTAATCACTTTCATACAAGGATGGGGACAAGTAGAGAGTTTAGACTGAATGCCAACATTGGATATTTCAACATGGGGGATATTGTACTAGATTTAGGCTCCGAAGTAAATGTGTTACCCAAGAAGACATGGTAATGTATGGGAGATCCCACATTAGGATATTCACTTGTTCAGCTGAAAATCAAAAATCAACATAGGGTTCTTCCAATTGGAAGGCTAAAGGGTGTGACAACAGATTTGGATGGAGTGCGCACCAAAGATGATTTTGAAGTAATAGAAATAGTGGATGGCACAACACCTTATCCAAAATTGATTGGCTTGGATTGGGCATTTGAAAACCAGACCATAATCAATTTGAAGACAAGGAATATGACATTCGAGTTAGAAGAATACAAATTCGTTGCGCCACTAGACCAATCGAAAGGACAAAGGTTTGTAGAACCCGTTTGCTTAGACTTGGAGGAAATCAACAAGTTATACAGAACCACTGCGTGAGGAGAATATTGTGTGAATCCAACTGTAGATGGAGTACTCAGCTGGAGAAGCATCACATCATGTGCTTTAGAATCAAATACAGGGTTGGATAATTGGCAGTAGATATTACATGAAGTATCTACAAGACGATGCTCAAGAATAAACCACACAATAAGATGGGTAGGTACAGAGATAAGAGGACCTCCTAGTTTTCATGGGGTGAATTACTTAGAAGAATTCCTAACAAGATACAAATATGAAGTGTTAGAAAATTAGAGGCTCTTATCTCTGGACACAACACTCAAAGAAACACCTGCAATATGGTGGGGTGCACACAAAGAGACAGTTAAGGACTAGTACCAATGTAAAATATTACTGCGCATTAGATTTGGCACAGAGAAAAAGAGTAGAATGATGAAGAGATATGATGGAGAGGGGTCACCATTGGAACAATTAGAGAAGTGTAGAACACAATGGATGATGACACCACCAGAAGAATTGCCTCATCACTTTATTCATACACTAGAGGGAATTCCATAAAATTGGTATGTGGACTAGGAACTGTGCATAGGAACTGCAGAATAGACAACACTACAAAAGAATTTTGAAGTAACTTTCTCATTTGAACATGAGAACCCCAACATGGATTTATCCCTCAAGAAGATAAGAGGGGTAATATTCATTCAAGAACCATAAGTATAACTCATAGCATAATGCCAACATCAGAATAAAAAGACAGTGAAAGAACTACTATCATGCTACCATGTGCAGGAAGAAGCACCAGATGAAGATGACTTGCGTAATAGCCAAATTATAGAGATCGAAGGGGAGAGAGAGGTTGAAGGCCCATCCCTATAATTAGAAGTATTTGTCGCACCAATAAAGGTGAATAAAGTAAAAAATGGGACATATGATAATCCCAAAATGGGCAGCATTGGAGACTATTGGGATGAACAAACAATAGAAACAATAATAGAGTTACTGTGCTAGTACAATGACCTATTCCCAACAACCTTTATAGAGATGAAAGGCATATCATGAGAGCTAGGAGAGATGAACATACCTCTCAAACATGAGGCTAGATCACTCAGACAACGACCATATAGACCGAATCCAATATATAAGTAGAAAGTAAATGCGGAAATTGACAGAATGTTGGAAGCTAGAATCATCGAACTAGTAGAAGAATCAAAATGGATAATCCCTATGGTAGTATAGGAAAATAAACAAGGAGGGATAAGGATCTATGTAGATCTCAAGAAATTGAATGATTATTTCCTGCACAACCATTTTCCCACCTGTTTCACAGATGAGGTATTAGATAATGTAGGAGGTCAGGAAGCATACTCATTCATAGATGGATTCTCATGCTACCATCAGATCAAGATAACTCTATAAGACAGGTACAAGACCAATTTTTCCATAGAATGGGGATCCTACCAGTAGACAGTCATGCCTTTTGTGATGAAGAATGCACCAACTATATTCTTAAGGGTAGTCATATCTTCCTTCAAAGAATTCATGCATCAATTTTTAGAAGTATATCTGGATGATTGGACAATCTACAGTCTGTTGAAATATCATGTAGAGGTGTTAAGGATGATGTTGGAAATATGCAGGGAGTGTCATATATCATTAAATATCAAGAAGTGAATCTTTGGGACACCTTTTGGAATATTATTAGGACATATAGTCTGTAAACAAGGTATATTGGTGGATCCTGCAAAGGTTGCATTCATTGTTAAATTACCACCACCCAAATCAATACACCAGTTGAGAGCAACACTGGGAGACACAGGCTTCTATGGGAAATTCATAAAAGGGTATGCGTAGATCACTGTGGCAATGAAGAAACTATTGAATAAGGATAGTAAATTCTAATGGAATGATGAATTTCAATGAGGATTAGACACTCTAAAAGAAAAAATGGTCAAAACACCTATACTAGTATTCCCAGATTGGGAAAAGACATTTCATGTGCATGCAGATGCATCGACCATAACACTTGGAGCTATTCTAGCCCAGCCAAGAGTAGGAGATTTAGACCATCCTATAACATTTTCAAGCATAAAACTATCAGATTCAGAGCATAACTACAATACTACTGAGAGAGAATGCCTAGCAATGGTATATGCAATACAAAAATTCAAACACTATCTACTTGGGAAACACTTTAAAATGTTCATAGATCATTCTTCCCTCAAGTACCTAGTCAATAAGCTAGTGTTGGGGGGGAGAATCTGTAGATGGTTACTATTTTTTCAGGAATTTGACTTTGAAATGATAGTCAAACCATGGAAGTTGAATGTGAGACCCGATCACTTATCGAGGATCACTAATGGAGAGGAAACTACAAATTTAGAGGAAAAATTACCTGATGCATAGTTATTTTCAGTCCAAGTAGATGATGAATATTTTAATGACATCATTGAATACTTGAGTACAGGGACTGTGCCATAAGCATTCAACACTACACAAAATAAAAATCTGGTAGTTAGAGCTGCAGACTATCAATTGATTGTAGGAAACTTATACAAGATGGGTGCAGACAATATCTTGAGAAGATGTGTACTAGAACATGAAAGGCCTAGGATTTTAACAAAGGCTCATGAGGGAATAGATGGAGAAAATTATGCAATAAAATCTACCATGCATTAGGTATTGCATGCAGGACTATGGTATCCAACCATTCACAAAGATGCAAATGACTACTGCCAGAGATGTGATGTATGTCAGAGGGTTGGAAAACCTAATAGACGATATGAGATGCCCCTAAGACCACAAGTAACCTTTCAAGTATTTGACAAATGGGAAATACAGTTTGTGGGACCAATTAACTCACCACTAAGAGGTCAAGAGAAATTTATATCATTCTGTGACAGAGTACTTAATGATATGGGTAGAAGCAACACTAGTAATCGATTGTAGCGTAGAGACAACAACACACTTCCTGTTTGAGCAAGTGATCACTAGATTTGGATGCCCAAGTATTTTTTTGAGTGACCAAGGCACTCACTTCATCAATAGTACCATCAAGGCTAATAATGAGGAGTTTGAAGTCTTTCATCAAAAGAGTACACCTTATCACCCTCAAGCGAATGGGACATTGGAAGCCTTTAATAAAATCCTAGAGAATGCATTGAAAAAAATATGGAATATCAACAGGGATGACTGGGATTCGAAGAAACCAACAATATTGTGGGCATACAAGACTACATGAAAAAAGTTGACAGGACAGACACCATTTAGGTTGGTGTATGGACAAGAAGTAGTGGTGCCATTAGAATTTTTGGTACCTAAATGTGTGTAGAAACAATCATCAACATGACAGAATGAGGCACAATACAAGAAAGGATAAGTCAGCTAATGGAGATGGAAGAAGATAAGATTCTATCAGGATTTCACCAAGAAGTACAGAAATCAAGGGACAAAGCTTGGCATGACAAACATATTAAAAGGAACAGTTTCAAGGAGGGAGTCCTAGCCTTGGTGTATGACAATAAATTTCTTTAGCATCCAGGAAAATTCATAATGCATTGGTTGGGACCATATGAAGTGAATACTATCACAGAGGGGTGAGATGTATAATTGACAGATTTAGGAGGTACATAAATTAGAGGAATGATCAATGTGAGTCGAGTGAAACTGTATAGGGCCAATCGACCTCTTTGCACTTAGAATGTTACCATGCAGTAAAAAGATATGTATATAGTGTATTATAGTAGAAGTAAGGGAGAGAAAATGAGAAAAAAAATATAAAGAAGAAAAAGAAGGAAATCCATAAAAAATAAAAATAGGATAAAAATAAAAACAGATTGGTGCACATGGAGGGTCTTGATAGAATAGAACTGGTAGAATAGAACAGTGTGCTGTAAGAAAACCTGGGTTCGAAAACATTGCATGCAAAAGAGAAATTAATGGTTAGAAAGGTACAACACACAATAAACACAACAAAAAGTGAATAAGTGACAACTGTCAGTGCGACACATCTGTCACTTCTCCGTCCCACTATAAAGTCAGAAAAAGGGGGGAAAGAAACCAATTGTATTATTTGCTAAGAAGAAGAACACAGAGCTGAGTAGAAGAGAAACAAAGTGGGAATTTGCACTACCATATTTCGATTTGGAAGCATGTAGTTTGGATTTCCTTTCCATGTCATCACCGAGGGTTGGAGCATCGAGAAGAACTAGACGAAACACACAGAGTAGCACTCAAGTGCCACAAAACGGAACAAATGAGATGCCCACAGTGGTGTATGTGGATGAAATCCACACACTAGAGTACGAGTAGACCACATTGCATGTGGAAGAGGAGAAAGAACCCACACAGGAGCCCGAGCAGCCAGAAGAGGTTGCCGAATGGACAAAATCTGATGCGTCGAGGGTAAAAGGGATGCAACAAGAAGAACCTACCATTGGTTCCACGCAGCAGGGCCTAGAGCCGAAACTAGAGCATGAAATGGATCAAGAGGCTGTACCATAGGGTGGGGTATCGTCCCCACAAGGGAAGAAGAAGGAGTGAGAAGATAGTAGTGCGAAGGGCGTACAACGCGTATAGGAGAAATTGGCCATAGCGATGCCAAAAATTCCCAGTGGAGTGAAGACTGACGATAACATTGTAGGAGGAATCGATAGCCTTAAATAATCCAACCATGATGTCTCTGATGCCATAAAGTTCCTAGATTTGGTAGCAAAAAGCTACCTGGAGAGTAGGGGAGAAGGCCCATCAGACGCACCACTGTTAGAGCCTGTACGATGGATCCTGGGACTGTATAACATCGACATCATGAACTTATTATACATACTGCACTTCGGGCGCAGGAAACACATAAACGAATGTGTCAAACAACTGTTAGCGAGGGTGCATGGAGGCATATTATGGATGGATAGGCCAATCCTGATCAACATTGACCTCATCGAACTCAACACTCAACTGGTACAAATTTTAAATCAATTGTAAAAGAAAATAAAAAATTGATTAGATTTAAGGTATGAGGAAGAAGTTAGATCCCATGCAAGGATTCATAGTTATATAAGATCTAGGCACTCAAGAAGTGCTACCAGAACTCAAAGGTATCACTACTCACCTACTGCTTCAACTAAGAAGACATATGCATCTAAAGAATCAAAGAGAAACCCATAAGTGTCCCCATTTAGACATAAGAGGAGAATAGATGAAAAATAAAATGTGTAAGGATATCTTAGGAAGATTAAGCCACCAATTTTTGATGGTGAAAACAAAAGGGGAGAGGATGTTGAATCTTGGTTGTTAGGGTTAAGAAAGTGTTTTTAGTTGCATAGTTATAAGCTATAATTTCTATAAATGATTTACAAGGAAATGCTTCTATGTAGTGGGATTAGATGAAGCAAGTTAAGCACATCGATAATAAGAGGATTTATTGGAAGCAGTTCAATAAATATTTTCAACAACAATACCTTTTAGAGCACTACTATGACAAGAAGATGCAGGAGTTCTTTCAACTCAAGTTGGGAAGTATGACCACTAAGGAATATGAGATGAAGTTTTTGGAGATATTGAGATATGCGGGATTTATTAAAGATGAGAAGGTGAAGATATATAGGTTCTTAAGTGGATTTCCATCCTTTTAAAAAACAAATATACAATCTAATTTGATGAAACTAAGACTCTGGATGAGAACGTTAGGAAGGCCAAGTACCTATATGACCAGAAAAAAGGTAGAGACACTTTCTAGAAGTATTGGAAAGATAAGAAGAAGGAAACATTGTATCAAAGAAAGAAGGGATTTAAACCTTCTTTCATCAGGAACAATTCTGATACATATTAGCAAAGTCATCTAGTTCAGAGTGGATCCAATATGGAAAAATCCTTTGGGAAAAGGATAAAGCCACCAATCAAATGTTGGAGATGTAAATGAGATCATATGTATAGCTATTTCCCTCATAAGGTAGAAAAAAATGAGGAACATGCATAACGTATAGGAGGAAACTATAGTAGAAGATGTGGGTAGAAACATCCCAATAATATATGCAACCTTGGAAAAGCGATGGGCAAACCATCACTCGAACATGATTGAAGTGGAAGGTAAGATTACAAATAATCCTATTTCCATTTTAATTGATTCATAAGCAAGCCATAGTTACATTGCCCCTAATTTGGTTAAAACATTTCATTTGAAGAAAAGTAAGCATGAGAAATCATGGTTGGTTCAACTGGCTACTCGAACCAAAATGAAATTTAACGAGATTGTTAAAAGGTGTCCATTAGATATGAATGGTGCCAATACTATTTTATATTTGAACATCATACCACTTGGATCATATGATGTTCTCATTGGAATGTATTGGTTGGATAAGCATCATGCTATGCTATATTACCATAACAAGACTTTTACTTGTCTTGATGAAGAAGGAAAGCAAAGAAAAATAAAATGAATTCCAAGACCCATTTATATCGGGGATATTTCATCCCTACAACTGAAGATATGCTTCAGGAAAGGATGTCAATTATATGCAACTCATGTGGAAGAGATAGACAAGAGAAAAATATGCAAGTCTTGAGGAATTTCTAGTGTTGCAAGATTTTGCAGAATGTATTTGAAGAAATACCAAGTCTACCACCAAAGTGATATATATATATATTAATTCATGGAGCTGAAACAATATCAAAGACTCTATACAAAATGAGCACACCAAAATTGAAGGAGTTTCAAATTCAGTTAGAGGAATTTTTAAATAAGGGGTACATATGCCCAAGTGTCTCACCTTGGGGAGGACTAATATTGTTTGTAAAGGAGAAATATGGTACTTTGAGGATGTGCATTGATTTTAGATAGATGAATAAAGTCATTGTGAGGAATAAATATCCTCTACCCATAATTGATGAATTGTTTGATGAACTAAGAGGAGAAAATATATTCTCAAAGACATAATTGAGGTTAGGCTACCATCATGTAAGGATAAAAGATGAAGACATTAGAAATACATCTTTCAGAATCAAGTATGCGCACTACAAATTTGTGGTGGTTCACTATATAGTAAAAACATCTATATGAATCATGCATACAAAAAAAATCCATGAACAACCACATCAAAGGAAACATTCAGACACATAATTTAATGTGGTTCACCCAATCCTTTGGTTACGTCTGTTATCACTAGAAGTTGTTCTTAGACTACTTTAAGAACAAGCTTAATACCCATCAGAATTTGAAAAATTAAATCAATTTAAATGGGTGCATCAACAAGAAAGAACAAGAAAGAGGGAAACTGTTTCACTGTAGATCAATTATGATCTACCATTGGGCATGGAGTCAACACCACTTTGTAGATTGAAGGAAATCAAGCTAAATATCAGGTTAACATCTTATATGATGATTATTATAAGAAAGGAAAGTGAACAAAAGAGGAAATCCTACTAAACAAAGATCCTCTCTGCAGAATAGATTGAAAATGCTTGAACAGAAACAATGCTTAACAAACCATCTACATCAGATCCTTTGCTTCTTAGGGATGCATTAAACAAAGGCAACCTTTGATCCTCAAAACCTGCAATATATTCAATCAAGAAGATAACAAAGAAATGGGAAAACAAATAATACAATTTGATAAACAACTCTCATGAATCTTTAATGGAAGAAAAATGATTACAAATAGGCCCTCGGGCTTACAAATAAGCAACTAAACTGATCCTCAAGCTTTCCCCTCTCTTGGATCATGAATCCAACACTTTCCTTATCAAAATACACTTCATATATAGTGAATAATCTCTCTCTACTCTAAGGAGGTCGACACCAAGGAGATACATAGGATCCTCCATTTAGGAGTTTGTTACAAAAGATTCCAACAAAAACATAACAAATTCCTATTTTTTGGGATCTTGTCTATTGTGATAAATGCATTTTGAAACAGGTAATGTTGCTTGATCTGGATATCGAACACATGTCCCTCATGTCAAACACATGTCCCTAACAGTTGTAAACCCTCCCATAGCTCGGATTTGTCAGGTTGTTAGATTTTTTTCTTTGACATAATCTTTGAAAATCACATTGAATGAAAGCACCGAAGACATTGAAATATCCCTTGACATGTTTCCAAGGTGTAATTATGAGATATTAATGCAATGAGGTACTTCTTAGTATGTTGTGAACTTTTGGGTGAGTTGTCAACAAATAAATATGACCTCCAACTTGATCTCTAAACAGTTGGAAAATGACATAATGGAATTTGTGTATAAACCCTTGAGACATGACATATGATAATGATGACTTTAAGACCATGTTTGAGACCCATTTGACCCTTATTTCCTTCATGATGATAATTGATAGCATAACACCAAGACTCTTACATGCACTAAGGTCAGAATTTTTGACTCTTGAACATTTCATGTACTAACATTGGCTCCATAGGGGATGGTATGCTCCCTGTGAGCTACCAAGAACATTACAGTTTTGGTGACTTATCCATGGGCAAGGAGTCCTTCACCTCCTTCCAAATTTCTGCAACTTATTCTAAAACCAAAACATACTGTTGAAAACCAAATGCAAATTGAATATTGTACTCAAAATAAAAACCAAATACTTGAATGGCAAGCTTATTTATGCACACTCCTACTTCTACTCCAATCAACTGAACTTCTTCTGAAGTGTAATGAGATTTCCAATGAAGCCATGCAAGCATATGATTGATGAAATGTAATCCTTATTTGTATCTAAGTAAGAATACATGAAGAGATCATACCATGAATAACAAAAAATCCACAAAAAACATGTACTCACAACTGCAAATTGATGAGATGCCAAAACTTGCAGCACTGGGATCTATGGAAATGATGAATCCATCCAGGCTACTAATGGATCCTGAAACTTATAAAAAACCTCCATTTGATCCAAGAAAGGGGATTTCATCAATTTTATATCTTCTTCAATTTGATTTGTCTCCAAAACTAAAAAATGTTGTAGGATGATATCGCTGTTGATCACATGTTGTTCAATATTTGCTGTAGATTCAAGTAAAAGAATGATGAATGAAAACTTGTTGATCTATGGTGATAGTTGATGGAGTAATTTATTTGACCAATTATGCTCATCTAAATGATGTTCTGCAAGGAAATATTCAACTTGTTCTTTATGACCGAACAAATCTGGCATATTCCTTTTGGAACTACACCACCTCTCCTGAGATATTTTTGACTCATGATTATAAATATTAAATCTTTGATCTTCACAAATTAATGGTTGTTCTTGGTCTTCAACATCACTGTCTCCATAGTGATCAAACAAAAGTGGACCATTAAGGGACATAATTGAGAAATCAACTCATAATATTTTTCAATGATGGGCTCATTGTATGATCCTGCCACAAAAGTTTGCTGAAAATACACTTTCTCTTATTCATAACCAACAAATGAAGTTTTTTCAAATTCAAATATGTCATAAACAGGTTGATTTAAACAATGGTTGACATGATATACTATTTTTTTTATCTTGAAAAATATCTTTAATAGAAGAGTTTAAAATGTTTTCTTCACAAACTGACTCTTCTTTAATTTTTGTTTCGGCAAGACCTTCATAAAGTTCATCATAAGAGGAAAAATCTACTGTCCTTTGAGCTCGAGATTCAAATTTTTCACAACAATCTTCAAGAAGCAGTTCATGTGGAAAGTACCTTTTACAGTGTTTGTTGAATGTAGGATGAAAATATCTCAAGGAACATATGCTAGAAGCAGGAATAGAAAAATACCATTATCGTGCATCACCTTTTAAAGAGTACATGAACATTTTCATCAATGCATCCTTGTGAAGTATGCCTAGTTGATCCATTCATTAATTAAACGTAACAATATGTTGGGCATGATTATCCTCCTTCTCTTCTTTGAAAACAGGAAGATAACCCATCCATTCTGATGGAGGAGGCACTAGATTTGGAAAACTAGGGACAACTGAAAAAATTGAGAGGTGCAAACATCCATGCCAAGATAACCTACTTGGCCTTTGTCATCCTGAATCAATGAAGTCACCAATAGATCTTTATTCATGGAGTGGAGTCACCAGGTGAAAATGTATGCAATCTGTTCTGTCACCAATCCTTTTTCAGCATCAAGAAATGGTAGTAATATTTGTCGTACAAAATAGGGAAGATCTTCAACGTCGTCCTCATCAACGACGCCAAAAATGTTAGCACTAGAAGTTGTTCTTATACTTATTTAAGAACAAGTCTTATACCCATCAGGATTTGAAAAATTAAATCAATTTAAATGGGTGGATCAACAAGAAAGAACAAGAAACAGGGAAACATTCTGACTGTAGATTAGTGATATACCAATGGGCATGAAGTCAACACCACTATGCAGATTGAAGGAAATCAAGCTAAATATCAGGTTAAGAGCTTATATGATGAGTATTAGAAGAAAGGAAAGTGAACAAAATAAGAAAGTCTACTAAACAAAGATCCTCTCTGTAGAATAGATTGAAAATGCTTGAGCATAAACAATGATTAACATGCCATATACAACATATCCTTTGCTTCTTAGGGATCCATTAATCAAAGGAAACCTTTGATCCTCAAAACCTGCAATATATTCAATAAAGAAAATAACAAATAAATGGGAAAACAAAGAAGACAATTTGATAAACAACTCTCATGAATCTTTAATAGCAGAAAAATGATTACAAACAGGCCCTCAGGATTACAAATAAGAAGCTAAACCGCTCCTTAAGATTTATCCTCCCTTGGATCATGAATCCAACTCTTTCCTTATCAAAATACACTTCATATATAGTGAATGATATATCTCTACTCTAAGGAGGTCGAAACCAAGGAGATACATAAGATCCTCCTCCATTTAGGAGTCTGTTACAAAAGATTCCAACAAAAACATAACAAATTCCTATTTTTTGGGATCTTGTCTATTGTGATAAATTCTTTTTGAAATAGGTCATGTTGCTTGATTCATAGATGGAACACATGCCCCTCATTTCCAACTAACTCCTAGGAAACCATTCTAACCTTCCTTGACAGCTGGCATCCCTCCTATAGCTCGAATTTTTCAAACTGTTAGAGTTTGTTCTTTGACATAATATTTGAAAATCATACTAAATGAAAGCACCAAAGACATTGAAATCCCCCTTGACACGTTTCCAACGTGAAATGATGAGAGATTAATGCAATGAGGTAGTTCTTAGTAAGATGTGAACTTTTAGGTGAGTTGGCAGAAAATAAATTTAACCTTCGAGTTGACCTCTAAACGGTTGGAAAATGACATAATGGAATTTGTGTACAAACCCTTGAGACATGAAATATGATAATGATGACTTTAAGACCAGGTTTGAGACCCATTTGGCCCTTATTTCCTTCATGATGATAACTGATAGCATGACACCAAGACTCTTACATGGACTAGGTTAGAATTTTTGATTCCTGAACATTTCATGTGCTAACAACGTCCACAACGACTGGATTATATATTAATATTCATGGAATCACCATCTCAAGCCTACACACTATGCTTACAATAGATACACCATATTGTCTCGTCAGTATAGCCTGGATTCTCTGTAGTGCACGCCTCTTTATCTAAAAAATCTCTCCAAAACCCTAAGTAAATATTCTCACTCATAAATAACCTAATCTTTTTTTTTTTTTCAGCAGCATATTCTTCTCCAACCCATTACATATTTATACATAAAGTTAGGGCTCAGAACCCTAATATTTTATCCCAAAACCCTAAGATGTCCTAGTTGTTTTCCTTCTTTTTTGCCAACATGCTTCTTTTCCTTCCTTTGCGCCTACACACTGCTTTAGCGCCAAACTGCTTCTTTCCTTCTTTTATGTTGAACCGCTAATTTCATTCCTTCTTTTTTAGCTTCTCTGACTTCTTCTTTGACCCTACAAACTGTTCCCTTTTCTGCTTTTGCATGCGCTCTTCAAAACTTAGTAATGCTTGTCCATAAACCAACGACCTTCATGTGTTTAATGAATGTTATATTTAGAAAATGCCTGGATAATTTTGTAATTATATTTTCAGATGACATTCTTATCTATTCCAAGTTAGAGGAAGAGAATGAACAACACCTAAGGCTGGTACTACAAGTGCTAAGAGAGCATCAATTGTATGCCAAGTTAATCAAGTGTTCTTTTTATCAGAAGAAAATTCATTACTTGTGACATATAATCTTAGAGGAAGGAATAACAAAGGATTCAAAGAAGATTAAATCTATTAGAATATGGCCAACATCTAAGAATGTAACAGAGGTGAGTCACTCATGGGGATTGTTGGATATTATAGGGGATTCATAGAATGATTCTCCAATATTGCTCATCCCATTACTTCTCTAAAAAAGAAAGCAATTAAATTTGAATGGACACCAATGATTTGTAAACTAAAGTGGATATTCCACTGAAAAGTTAGTCACAACATATCAAATAAAATACTGAAATCTTTATTGTGAAGGTTAATTTCTTTTAGATATAAGATTCTTTAATTACTGGTTCTGCTTAAAAAAATATGAAATAGTTGAAATGTGAAAAATAAAGAATATAAATAAATACTCACACACCATACACAAATAAACACAATATATAACCTGGGAAACCCAATATGGAAGAAAATCTAGCTAGAAGGTGAGGGTGCTTTGCTATCTTTTCTTCAAATGCAAGTACAAAGAAATAGGATCTCTATGTGGATTTACCTTTGACACTATGGTCTGTATGGCTGCTACATAATATCTCCTCCTATGTTATGCTAAAAAAAATACCACACTTATATATTATGCTTAGATATGGAATAAGATACGATGTAAAAGAATGGAATCCATTCTCCTCCTAGTGACCCGATATTTCACATATCTCGATAACAATCTAGGGGTAGGGTTTTCACTTACTCAACCCTCAATTAGTGATAAGGTTTGGATGTTCTAGAAATTTCTCAAAATTCCACACATGGCTAGCCCCACATGTTTGATTAATGGGGGATGATGTGGCATCCACTCGTACCATGGTGGTCAACACGGTAGGCCAACTTGCAGGGGGAATAACTTTTGCATACGAGCTACGATTGACACAAGTTTTTCACCATTAGAAAAGTCTCGATGTGTAGAATAGAATAACAATGTCCTAGGAATAAAATTTTGTTTTATGCCTCAAAATGGATTTGGAAGGTTTCAAACCCCATTTTTCCAAACTAGGGCTTGCCATAAAAATGACCCTGCAAGCTGGTTCCTCCAATTTTTTCCACTTTGAAAGCATCAAGATAAATGAAAAATAATACAATGATCCAATATGTATCAACCAAAGTGTAAAGAAATTTTCCATTTTCTAAAGGAATAGCTCACTAGTGCACCAATTGTCAAGATTGAAGATCCAAATGAAGATTTTATGGTGTGTACAAATGTATTCAAAGATGGATTTGGTGTAGTCCTCACTCAGAATGGAGAAGTGATTTGTTATGAGTCCATAAATATTAAGGAGCATGAGAAAAATTATGCCACACATGACTTATAGCTTGTTTCCATAGTGCATGCATTGAAAATGTGAAGGTATTACTTAATGAGAAGAAAATTTGAATTGAGGATAGACCAAAACAGTTTGAAATATTTGTTTGAACAAAAAAGTTTAAATTCTAGAAAAACAAGATGGTCAGAATTTTTGAGTGAGTATGACTTTGATATTAAACATATCAAAGGAAAATAAAACAAGGTGGTTGATGTACTTAGTAGGAGGATACATGTAATGCATGCTATAGTCATTAACATGTGTAAATAAGATTTAAAGAACATACTTTTAGAAGTTGTTATCTCATATGAGCATTACCTACAGGTCAAAGAATCCCTACAATAGGAAAATGTACAATATAAATATAAAGAGTACAAGATGAAAGAAGATGGAATTATTATGCATAAAAATAAAGTGTATGTTCCTAATTCTTAGGATTTAAGGAAGGTGGTATTAAAAGAAATGCATAATGTTCCATATAATGGACATCTTGGTTTCCATAAGACTATTGCAATAGTAAGAAGCCAATACTTTTGGCCAGGAATGCAAAAATATGATGTTGATTATATAAACAGGTGTATGGAATGCCAAAGAGTAAAGGATGGACATAGACATCCAATAGGTTTTCTACACTCATTTCCAATTCTAGAATGGAAATGGGAAGTGGTAACGATGATTTCATCATTAAGTTGCCCAAGACAACAAGGAAACATGATTATATAATCATAGTGGTGGATACATTAACAAAATATGCTCAATTTATTTTAGTTAAATTGAACCATAAGGTAGCTGGAATTGCATAAATTTATATGAAATAGTTTGCTAGGTTGCATGGAGTGCCTAAAGAAATTTTCTTAGATAGAGATCCAAAGTTTACTTCAAATTTTTGGAAGGGATTGTTCAAAGGATTTGGCAAAAAACTGAATTTTAGTACAACCTATCATCCAAAACATATGGGAAAACATAAAGAGTCAATCAAGTGATTGAATACATGTTAAGCACATATGTGACAGATAGGCTATCCAAGTGGGAGTATTACTTGCATTTGGTTGAATTTGCATACAACAATGGGTATCAAGCTTCATTAAAAATGAGTCCATTTGAAGCTTTATATGGTATAAAATGAAATACTCCAGTGAATTGGTACATTCCAACATACATAGTAGTACTTGGGCTAGAGTTACTCAAGGAAATTGAAAAACAAATGGTCAAAATTAAATAGAACTTAAAGGCAACATAAGGCATGAAAAGTAGTTATGCAAATGAAGGAATGATACAAAGAGAATTTAAAATTGGAGAGCATGCATTTTTTAAAATGAAGCCAAATAAGATTTCTTTGAAGTTGGGAAGATACAATGAGCTATTAGCTAGATTTTATGGTCCATTTGAGATATTAGGTAGAATAGGACTAGTTGCATACATGCTTGCATTTCCTTCTTCCATGAAAGTGCATAATGCATTTCATGTATCATTATTGAAACAATATGTGTATGATCCTAACCATGTCATTAATTAGAATTTGATTCAGGTGGAGCCTTAAGGAGAATTCCAGGTGTAGCTAATGCATATACTAGATAGGAAGGTCACAATGTTCTGAAACAAATCCATGGGGAGGGTAAAGGTCCAATGGACCTGTTACAACCCTAAAGAGGTAACATGGGAGATAGAGGATGCAATGCGAGAGGCATAACTTCATCTGTTAAATTTTGATGTAAAAATTGTTGTATATATGTATGGTGATGTGCACCAAGGGTATTGAAAAATTTAGGGGGAGGGGAATGTAACACCCAGTTTGATCCCCATATTTTCAATGTATAATTGTGTATACAATGAATGGTTGAGAGCCACACAATGTCAAAAATAAATATTGTACATTGAAGGATAATAATAGAAACACATCATGTGTCATAAAAAATGCAAAGTTGGTATTAAGAAGGCGATAAAAGATCATGTTGGAGCTGGTTTATCTGCCAAACTTGGGCCTTTCCTCTTCTGTTCATCAAATCTTCATCGCCCTTCACCATAGGTGGATCTTCCAATCCAGAAGTGGAATAATTTACTTCTTTGATCAGGTCCTAAGTTAGGGATCTAACCTCCCTAACCCCTCACATAGATAGAATAATATAATTTCCATGTAATAAAGGCCAACATTAGTTAATAAGGCCTATTTAATAAATATGGAAAAGTCAATGTAAGAATACCTAATAGAAGCTTCTGCTTCTAGAAAGATCTTCCTCTTGAATTTTCTTTAGAATACATAATTAGTAAAAATAAGAGTAGGAGGCATAAGAAAGCTTTGTCTTGAGAATCATTGTAATAGAGCACTACTCCGTTGGAGGTTTCCCCCTCGAAGAGACAAGTGAATATTTCTCCCATTTCAATATAGGTATCATTTTTGTGTGTTATTCTCTACATTATGTTGATAATTTCCATTATATTCTTGTTTATACTTAATATCACATAACTAGGTGCATAACAAGGGGTATCAGATCACTTTCCTTGGTAGGAATTGTGGGTTAAATGTTTTTCCAGGGTAGAGACGTGTTCCAACATATTTAAACTACAATGATCTATCATTCAACACATAAATATGTGGCCAGGGAAGCATACATACATGAAATACACGAGGTTTTTAAGCTCACATTGTTGGACACCCTTGTAACCCCTTTTGGTACCCCTTTAAGTAGTATCACATCATACAACACATGTATATAGACTTGCACTTCCAAATACCTATAGTATATTGGGAGCCCCCCTATGTATCCTGAAACCAATCATAGATCAACCGATTAGTCGCTGGAATGCTATACTGACACCGAGAACAACACTTGGGAAGATACACTATAGTACCTAGGTAATTGGATAGTACAAATAAGGGTATGGTCTAGCCTCCTTAGTTTGTGCCCTAATATATTGGGATGAGTACTACTTTTCTACCCTACACGTATATCAAAGATCTATAACACAATGAAAACCCTTGTATGTAGGCATCCTGAAAACTGTAACCCTTGGAACATAAACATAATAGAAAAAGAACAAACAAGATATATTTCCATGCAACCTTGCTTCCTCCATTCGGGTTGCAAAATTACTACATATTTTTTCAGGTTAATAATTTGGGCATTTTGACACTATAGTATTATTCAGATCAGAGTATAACTCCACATGAGTAAAAAAGAAAAAGTAGAAAAGGAGAAAAAAAAAACAAAGAAAAAATAGTGTTGGGCTTGCCAACACCCTTATTTGAGACCTATCTCATTTGATTCCCTTTTTCTCCCTTATTGTTGTGATAACTATCATTTTGAACTTTTTTTTACTTTCCTGCACCCTTATTTGAGACATATCTCATTGGATTCCCATTTTTTCCCTGATTGTTGTGATACCTATCAATTTTAACCTTTTTTTACCTACCCTCACCCTTACTTGAGACCTATCTCATTAGATTCCCATTTTCTCCCTAATTGTTGTGATACCTATCATTTTTAACCTTTTTTTTACCCCATGAACCCACCCCTCATCCCTTCATGGCTCCCACCCACCAAGAATAAACCAACCAAAAACTAAGTACTGACCTTACTGTCCTTCAGGCCCAAGTAAATAGGGACATTCTGACCATTCATGCAAAAATTGACCACATCCATGACCAACTCAGTAGCCAAATTGCTAAAGTCCAGTCCGCTCTCAACCAATTCATGAATAAATTACAGGGTCCTTCCTCCTCTGACCCACCTCTTTATATTGAAGGTGTTGACTGCAACTAGCCTGTACACTCTCATTCCAAATCCTTACCTCAAGATACCGATCTCCCCAGAGGAAGTCAACAAATTTGATGGATCGAATCCACAAGCCTGGGTTACTCAGATGGAATACTATTTCTCCCTACATGGTATCACTGATGAGTTAACCAAGATTCATTATGGAATTCTATATTTGGATCTAGAAAGATGGCAATGACATCATAATGCATGCCAAGGGTATGTTCCTTGGTCACAGTTTGTTTTAGATCTATATGAAATCTTTGACATGGACACCCACTATTTAGGACATGTGACCAATTTGAAACAATCTAGAATAGTGGAATATTTTATTGCTTCCTTTGAGAACTTGTCTTTTCGAACGAAGGGAATGACATATGCTTTCTTCAGGGAATGCTTTATCAGTGGCCTCAAGGATGAAATTTGTGCCTATGTCATCATGGCTCACCCTTAGACTTTGTTAGAAGCCACTAAGTGTGCAAAGGAGGCACAACATGTCATCTTGGCCAAGAGCAGAAAACCCACTTTTTCTGCCCACCCTAAACCAAACACCCTTTCCTGCCAGGCGACTCCTCTCAAGGTCCATAAGTTAACACAGGAAGAAATGGATGAATGCCAAATCAAGGGTATTTTCTATAATTGTGATGATGAATACTTTCCAGGCCATTTCTGAGTATGTTTCTAATGAAGATGTTAAGGTTTCACCTAAAGCAATGCTACCCCCAACCGATGATATTACACTGCCCTGTGATCCTCCCGAAGTTGAACCATTGATTTCGCTTCATGCTCTCAAAATTTTTTCTTCTCCTCAAATTCTCAAATTGATTGGTTACATTAAGCACAAGAAATTCATCATCCTAGTTGCCAGTGACATCACTTATAATTTCATTCATCACCACCTTTCCCAATAAGTCAATTGCTATATTCGTGCTATCAAAAATTTCCAAATCATGATTACCAATGGTGGTTCCATGAAATGTGGAGGGTGTTGTGAAAATGTGTATCTACAAATTGGTTAGTATCCCAACAATATAATTCTAGGAACACACACTTGCAATAATTGAAACACACTTGTGAAAAATTAAACACTCTACGAGAATTGAAACACACTTGCAAGAAATTAAATAAATCGAGCTAAAAGATTTACTTTTTGGTTGACATACAGATATAAAACAAAGTAGTTCCACTAATATACAACATAAAAAATTTAACTGAAACTTACACTATGCTCAAAATACATGTCATAATTGAAAATGTAGCAATTAAACATACTATGAAATCTCAAAGCTATAATCTACATTAACACAAGATCTCAAAGAAATATGATATATTCCATCATAGTTTGGATTGTTGCTCCAAGAGTCCTTTCTAAGAATGAAGAAGACACTCTCTTTTAAACATGATTTTGTCTAAAACTAAAATAATAAACAATAAATGCATATCCACAGGTTTCTCTTGTGGTTACAACAATTTACTAATAAGTAGAAACTAAAAACCAACTAGTAATTAATTACAAGATCTTTGTTAATAATCCAAAATTAATCAAACTAATCTCAACAATCGTTCAAAGATTATATTCTCATCTAAGCTGGTTGTTGCTTATCCAAATCCATGGAAGATCTTGATGGTTGAATATGGATTTTTCCTGGGTTAAAAAACCATCCCACAGAGTAATAACAATTGTGACATCACAAATAACAACAACTAGTAAAATGTTGATTTCTCAAAAAGTACGATATGAGTTTTTGAGATATTTTGATGATAGGATTATATTGACTTAATAATTCCTCATATGAAAAATATCAAGAACCCACTTCTTGGATATTTAGTTGTAAGTGTTGTAACAAGTGGTTTGGAGTAATAGTAGGAATAACTGGAAGTGGCAAATGATTCTGCAACAACAAACTAAACCACCTTTTCAAAGATAAGTGCATGATATGTTACCTCTCTAATATTTAACCATAATTGATATGAAATAATAAATAAATGTAATGGTAAACACCTTGGTTCTAAATCTCGCATATAGGCATTGAACATGATTAATAAACATTAATACAAGGTCATGGATAGACAATAAGAAATTGAAAGTAGGCACAACATGATGTAAAAGGATGACAATTCCATGGCCCAAAAATAGTGAGATATTTGGTAGACCTCATATCCAAGACTGAAATATTTTTGAGACATGGTATGGAGTTGAGCTAAGGCAACTATTGGAAACCACATAATTTATAAAGGAAGTGGTTCAAGACTTAGGATTGCAGATCAATATAATAAGCAATTGTAGGGTTCTGCTTCACAGAGCCTTATAAAACCATAAAAAAAAGATTTATTTTAAGAAATTGCTATCCTAACATTTCATAACATCATAACCAGCATATAACCATTCAACTTAATTAAAATTTACGAACATATCCTAATTCACTTACAAACAACAACATAACACTGCATATTCCTTATAATCACTGCATATTCCTTATAATACATAAAACAAATACATAAAATACTTTACCTCTTCCTGATGCTAATTCCCCCGTTGATCTGGTTGTCCTTTCCCTGCTTCCTTGCCCAATCTGATGCACTGACAAAACCTTGCCCAAACTGACTAACCTCCCAGCCATCTAGGAGTAGCCTGTCCGACTCCTTATCTCTAGGATACCGAAAGGAATCCTGGCCCTCATGCCCAAAACCCCCAACAACCCGGTGCCCCTGCAATGGTTCACTAAAACTCCCAATATCAAAACTCCCCACACCAGAAAAATATCCAAAAAGAAATCTAGCCCCCCTTCAAAATACTTCCCCCCTCAAAATAATGATCCTCCCCGTCATATCCCCCTTCACCGACTCTCCTCCCCCTCATTAATTTTCTTATCTCCTCCTTTATTATCTTATCCCCTTCATTAATATCTTATCCCCTTCTTTAGTATCTTATCCCCTTCCTTAATATCTTATCCCCTTCTTTAATGCTTCATTCCCCCCCCTGCATACTTAAAGTATTTAATTAAATAAATTAAAATTATTAAGCCCCTTAAATTTATTACCCATGTCATTGAATGTGATATGTAATCGATTAATTAATTAATTAATCAATCAAAATTTATAAACAATAAATAAATAAATAATATTATTAATACTAATCATTGTTTAATTAAAACCATATTAGGATAATTAATTATCTAATTAATTATACTTAAAAATCCCTATGAACTATTTAACTAGGGTTGTTACATACACCCACCCTTCAGGAAACTTTGTCTCGAAGTTAAGGTATCTCATGATACAAGGAAAATAAACATGGTTCACAAATTCATGACAATTAACCGACACTATTAGTAAGTAAGCCAATAAAACTCATACATACTAGTGTACATGTACAAGAAATGCATGTGTAGCTAGTACATACAAGCCTCATGCATGTACTAATAATCAATAACTATCACCCTTATAGTATTTTATGTATGCATCCAATCCAATTAACAAGACTAGTCTTTTATAAAAGACAATAAACCAATCAAATGTTTGTGAAATCCTTTAATTACAATGATCCAGTTCAACAATTTTATTTAGACAACTGTGGTTTAGTTACATAATTATGAATATTCATATATACACATTTTATTTTTAGAAGGGAAAACATTAAATTCCACCATCAGACAAATCTCCATACTTTCTCAACTATTTCTACTCATCCTTCCTCCCTAACTTACTTCCATCTTCATTCCTATCCTTCCTTTGCTGGACTATATTGGAGCATCAACTATATTGACCTAAATCCAAATAGAACTCGTAAGCGGAAGTGTCACTATCTCGACCAAGCTTCCCCAGCAGGCAACTGACAGTCATCATCACATGTCTTGGAGAGCGTGAGCTAACACCGCCCTCCCATGACTTCAGGTTTTGGAGGATACATGGTGGGAAATGCCTCCACCCCTCCTAATCATAACTAGGGTCCACACACCATGTTGCTAGGAGTTTTGTCATCGTTTATTCGGTTTTGGGCAGTCTCTTCACCTGAAATCCTGCACTGGTCCACATATCATAGGAATGCATCCAAACCAATATAATTTCACATACAAATATTCATACCATAATGTTTCTCAGCTAGTGGTCATGATATCCACTTTCGTCATCATTACGTTGGCTATTTCATAGCCCATAACCTGTAGATTAGTCTGTAACACAAACTCATACATTTCTATGCATTATCATCATGTAATTGCATGCAATTATCATTTCAATTCGATATCCGTGTACCAACAACGTAACATCAAGTTTTCAAGTTAGAAATAGATATCATAATATCCCATAATTCAATTTCGACACCCATTCATAAAATTATCATTTACCAAATAGATTGCATCATATCCAACATCGTCAATAACATTTAAACATTCATAAAATTTACATTCTCACAATATGTCGCATCATATGCATCATCATCAATAACATTTAAACATTCGTAAAATTTTACATTCACAGTGTAGATTGTATTATATTCATCATCATCAATAACATTTAAACATTCATAAAAATTGCATTCACATAGTAGATCACATTATATTCATCATCATCAATAACATTTAAACATTCATAACGGTTCATATGTCTTAAAAGTTTAAGTGTATCATTTAATAGTTTCACTATGAAAAGAAAATAATATAAGTAGGCCTTCGGTAAATCCTGGCTATCTAAGTCAAAAGGTGGTGTTACATACACCCCACCTTCGAGAAACATATTCTCGAGGTGGTAAAAAAAGTGAGGGATAGTCTCGGCGTAGTGTCTCGATGTCTTCCCAAGTAGCAGATCCTGGACTATACTTGTCCCATTATACCTTAACTTGGTCTACCAGACGGTTCCTGAGATGTCGAACTCTACAGTCCAATATATGTAATGGTTCTACCATGAGAGTTCCCACATCCGATACCTGCAATTCCTTCCAATTTAGTTTATGTGATTCATCAGCAACATAATGACATAAAACAGATACATGAAAAACATTATGATTTTTATGCAAGTGGGGTGGCAGTACGAGACGATAGGCAACAGGTCCAATTTTCTCTTGGATTTTGAACGGTCCTATAAATTGAGGTGACAACTTTGTCCCCTTCCTGAACCGTATGGTACTCTTATTAGGCCTGATACAAATGAAAACCTGGTCTTCCACCTCATAACTTCGGTCGGTCCTGTGTGCATCCACATAACTTTTCTGCCTATCCTGTGCTTCCTTTAGTCTCTGCCTAATCTGAATCACTTGTTCCTCTATCTCTTGAATCAATTCTGGCCCAACTGCTACTCTATCTTCTAATCTATCCCAACTCAACGACGTTCTGCATGGCCTTCCATACAGAGCTTCATAGGGTGGCATTCCGATGGAGCTATGAAAACTGTTATTGTAGGAAAACTCTACCAAAGGTAGGTACTTCTCCCACTGGGTTTGATTATCCATGACATACATCCTGAGAATGTCTTCCATGAATTGATTTACTCTCTCGGTTTTCCCATCTGTTTCAGGATGATAAGCTGTGCTTAAGTTCAACTGAGTCCCCAATGCTGACTGCAAACTTGTCCAAAACCTAGAAGTGAATATGGAGTCCCTATCTGAAATGATCTTCTTAGGTATCCCATGCAAATGGATAACGTCATTTACAAACACACGTACCACATCAATGACATCGTAAGTGTCTCTAACTGAAATAAAATGAGCACTCTTGGTTAACTTATCCACTATCACAAGAATGGCATTGTGTCTATGATATGTGAGCGGCAACCCCACAACAAAATCCATAGAAACGACTTCCCATTTGGACATAGGAACATCATGTGGTTGTAGGAGGCCTGCTGAGTGATGGTGGTCGGCTTTCACTTGCTGACACTCTAGGCATTTGGCGATGAAATGGACTACATCGCACTTCATGCCTACCTAGAAGAAGAGCTTCCTCATGTCTATGTGCATCTTCTTCACACCCGGATGCGCACAATAAAGTTCTCTATGGGCTTCCTTCAGTATGATGCTTCAAATATCCCCATTCTCAGGGATGTACATCCTTCCTCGATATCTCAATAGTCTGTCTGCTTCCAGACTATATCCTTGATACTTTGGATCTAACTGCCTCCTGCTCTGGAGGTTTGAAGTAACCTTTAAATACCAACTATCTCCTTGGAGTTGTGTCAACACATGTTCCCTCAGATTGACCTTTAAAGGTACCAAGGAGAAGATATGTGGTCTCCTACTCAAGGCATCTGCGACCACATTTTCTTTTCCCTTGATGTACGAAATACCAAAATCGTACTCACTCATAAACTCACTCCATTGCCTTTGCCTGACATTCAGATCCCTTTGAGTGAAGAGATGTTTTAAACTTTGATGGTCTATTTTGAGCTCAAATTTTCTCCCTACAATATAGTGCCTCCAAAGTTTAAGAGCTAGCATTACAACTGTCAAATCTAAATCATGAGTCACGTATAGCTCTTTGTGTTTCTTCAACTTTCTTGATGCATAAGCTATCACTCCTCCATCCTGCATTAGCACGGCCCCCAACCCTTGCTTCGAGGCATCCATGCAGACGGTGAGGTCCTTTTCCATATCCAACACTCGTAGAATTGGGTCACTAGTTAGTAACCTCTTAAGCTCAATGAATGCACTATCACATTCTCCTGTCCATTCATACCTGACCCCCTTGCATTGCAAAGTGGTGATGGGTTTCGCTATTTTTGAGAATCCTTCCACAAATCTCCGATAATAACCTGCTAGCCCCATGAATCG
The DNA here is from genome assembly GCA_900067695.1 of Picea abies. Classification (NCBI taxonomy): domain Eukaryota; kingdom Viridiplantae; phylum Streptophyta; class Pinopsida; order Pinales; family Pinaceae; genus Picea; species Picea abies. The sequence goes on along the minus strand of CBVK0102997952.1, from coordinate 5,645 downwards.
TCTCACCTCATGGGCATTTTTCGGCACTGGCCAGTCCATAATGGCCTTTACCTTTTCTGGGTCCACAGAGATTCCTTCGTCGAAAATGATATGACCTAAATAGTGCATCTCTTTCTGGAAGAAGGAACACTTTGAAAACTTCCCATACAATTTGTTCTCTCTAAGGTAGGACAACACCACTCACAATTTCTCCTCGTGTTATCTTTTTTTCTTGGAATAGATGAGGATGTCATCTAGAAAAACTTGTACAAAACAGTCTAAGTACTTCCAGAATACGTCGTTCATGAGGCTCATGAATATTACTGGCACATTGGTCAATCCAAAAGGTACTATAACAAACTCATAATGTCCAAACCGAGTTCAAAAGGCAGTTTTTGGGATATCGCCTTCCTTAATCCTTAACTGATGATACTCGGATCGTAAATCGATCTTTGAGAATACCGCCACTCCTTTCATTTGATCGAAGAGGTCATCTATTCGCGGCATTGGGTACCTATTTTTCACTGTAGCACGGTTCAAGTCCCTATAGTCTATACACAGTCGTAAGGATCCATCCTTCTTCTTTACAAAAATTACTGGTGCACCCAAAGGTGAAACACTGGGCCTTATTATCCCTAAGTCTAGTAACTCTTTCAACTGCATTTGCAATTCACAAAGTTTCGGCGCTGTCATCTGATACGGAGTCTTGGAGATTGGTTCTGCACCAGGTTTTAGCTCAATAGTAAAATCAAGCTCCCTCTCAGGAGGTAACCCTCGTAACTCGTTCGGAAAAACATCCTTAAATTATGACAATACCGGGTATTGATCCAATGAGGATCCCTTCCTTTCATTCACTACTTCCACTACATATAGTTGACACCCTTGCCTCAAGCATCACTTAACTTTCATAGTTGAGATAAAGCGTAATGACACCTTTCTCCGTACACCCTGGATCTCTACTGGTCTTCCCTCATCGTTGACACAAAGCACCCTCTTTGCGAAACAGTCTACCAAAGCTTGGTGAGCTGCTAACCATTCCATTCCAATGATTAGGTCATATGCCGTGAGAGTAGTGACGTATACCTTCAACTCGATAGTACACACTCCCAGGTATACTATACAATTATCAACACTAGGTCCTACCACTTGTTTTTCCCCCGAAGCCATCTCGACTTGTTTAAAGTCATCATGCTCATATGCTGCCAACCCACTCTTTTCTAATGTAGAAGGTGAAATGAAACTATCTGTAGCACCAGAATCAAATAAAATCTTAACGTTGATATGATTTAGCGTACGTAATGACTCAACCACCATGGATTTATGTTCGGCCTGGCGATTATTAACCACTGCGTAAATTTGATGGTTGCTACTTGCTCTCCCCATCAGGGCCTTTCCTTATCTATGCACCAATCTTGATTGTAACTCTGGGCAGTCACACTGGTAATGGGGTCCTCCACATCCCCAACAGGTAACACGGGATTGAAGCTATGCACTGTTATGTGACTGTCTCTGAAATGAGTTCCTTCCCCTGGAACCCCTACCCCTACTAGTTGTTCCCTGATATGGTCGTGGACCTATCTACGTCGTTGGTAATGAATGAGATGTTGCACTCACTGCCATTGAAATCCCTGCGGCTACTGTCCTTGGTGTGACTCTGTTACCATATGGAGGTGGCCTTGAGGCCCCTCCCCTGGGAAATGTCCTAGGGGCCATCCCAACAAATCTAGGATGATGTGGAAAGGTCGACCTTATACCTCCATTCAAGTTCATGTGTTCCTCCGTGTAACGCGCATTTTCCACTGCTTCTTCTACTGAAGACGGTTTCCACATTCGTACCATAGCCCTTATCTTAGGGTTTAACCCATAGATGAAGCGTTCTGCCTGTCATTGGTCATTATCCATGAATGAAACATACTTGATCAGTTCCATGAATCTAATCTCATACTCTTCTATGGTCTTGTTTCCCTGTACTATGGCATGAAACTCTCCTACTTGTTGTTCCTCATAGTAGGCTGGTAGATATTTCCTTCGGAAGCTCTCCTCGAAAAGTTCCCAAGATACTGTGTCTGGGGTAAGATGCAATTTTCTTTCTAGGTTACCCCACCTGTTCAAGGCACTGTCTCTTAACTGAAAAATCACTATCTTTGCCTTAGAGTTGGATGCATAGTCCCTTAAGGAAAAACACCTTGTCATGCTTCTAACCACGCTTCCGCACGTTCACTGGCGCGACCCCGACAAACTCCAAAAGTTTGATCTTCTGCAATTCTCGAGTGATGTCTTCGGGTGGAGGTCCTCCCCCTAAATCCCTTGACACTTCTGGATTACCCATTCCAGATGGTGGGGGTTCCACTTCAGTCCCTGCTGGTTTTCGCCCCTTTAAAGTCTCATTTATGGCCTCCAACGAGCGTAGTATGAGAGGTAGTTCAGGCGATGGTGGCAGCGGTGTTGGCGGTGCCTGTGACGATGCTCCCCTGCCTCAATTCCCTCAAGTCCTAACCATCCTATATGATTTAACCTGCATTAACCAAAGTTGTCAGGGTGAGTTCAAGGACATTTCAAATTGGCACTACTTAAACTAGAAACAGGGTTAGGCGTAAGTTTTTCTTTACTTGTCTGTAAACATACATTACTCTCTTTAGGGGATTGGCTAGGTTAGGGTTAAAGTGTCTAAGCTTGATTTCTTTGCCTAAGAAAACTATTGTCTCCTCGCTTAGTAGCTACGCTAGCATGGTACCCCACTCGCTAATTCCTCTAACTTACCCTCTTAGTACGCATGAAGCCCCCTCCCCCTGGGTCATGGTTTAAGTTCCTAAAATTTTCATTTAAACTATTTAATGTGATTTTGGACATAGTTAATCATTAAATATATACTTACTTACTTACTATAATTAATTAATCAGTCTAATTAATTAATCCCTAAAATCATTAGTTGAAATCATTAAAATAATTAAACTTTACACTAAATAAAACAATTAAATGAACAAAAGTAAATAAAATAATTTAGTATATTTTATCTAGTATTAATATATAATCTATTTCTTATATATCTAGTATAATATTTATCTAGATAATCATTTATCCTACACATTATATATTAATATCCATAATAAAATTATTTTATTATAAGTGGAAATTATCAAATTAATTATTTTTAGTAAAATAAATATAAATAAATTAAAATAATAAATTGAATCGTTATATATATAAAAAAAATTAACAAAATAAAATAAAATATTATATATATAATTTAAAACAAAACTAAATAACAAAACATGTCGGTAATAAAATAAATAAATTAAGGAAAATCATAGGAAAATTTTAAAATCGAATTGGGCGAGTAGGCAACGCATAGCCTTGCATGACGTCCACGTGTCCCGCTCCCATTCTCATCCCCCAAAACCCTACACAAGACATTCCCACAACACTCTGCCACCTCTCCATTCTATACTCTCCTTCTCTGGAGGCTCGGCTAATGCTTAGGGCATAACCATCGACCTATGGGTATCCTTCTCAGAGGCTTAAAACCTAATTTTGGACATGCTGATCATGGTGGCGCCCCCTCGTGGGATCCTCTGCGCTATGGTGCTGGGTTTTGTGTGTTGAGTGGCTTGCTTGGTGCTCAGTTGAATGTGATGCAGGAATGGGGTGTCCATAGCTAGCCACGACAAGCTGGGATGTCCGCCATGGTTTCTGCGCTGTCACAGGTTCTGGCTGGAACCGCAATAAGCTGACCTATCCTTGGTGGCTTGGTGCCTGATCACTTGGATTTGGTGCTTAGTGCATTGGCTTTGGTGCTTGGTGCGAATTCACCTAGGGCATTTCTTATTTCCAAAACCGCATTGCTTCAGATCCTGTCTCTCGCTATTCCTCCAGTGGCAGGGCGTTGGGCAACATGGTCTCCTCTGTAGTCATGGTTCCCAAGGAATAAATCACTCCACGGATGCAGGCCGGGGCCCCTGACCATTCTTGGCAAGTGTTGTTAGCCATGGTAGAGCGTGAGGGCATATGGGGTTTGTATGTCGGGTATTCTACCACCATTCTCAGAAACTTTCATACTTGCGGGCTCAGCTTTTCCTCTTTCGTGTACCTCAATGCAGTCGTGTTGAGAAAAACAAAGAAGCCCCATTTGGAGCCATTGAAGAGCATCTATTGTGTTGTGTTGGCCGAGGCTATTTTGACATTTGGCACAACCCATTTGGATGTCACTAAGATGAGACTTATGACGTAGGGAATTAGAATCAAGCCAGTTTGAAGAACGAAATTGCGGCTTTCGCTTTCAAAATGTGGCTTTGATTTCTTATGTGTTTCTATTTTCTGATGTGTTTCTGATTTTTTATTTATTTATTTCTGATGTGTTTCTCTTCCATGTGGCTTTTCACTTGGGAAACCATGGAAATCCGCTGCGGCCGCCTCCTCGCCCTCCTAGTCTCGTCCGTGCTCTAAATTATTGTTTTGCATAGTTAAATCTATTGCTGTCATAGCTGAATCTACAACTGTTACAGGTAAATCTGTTGCTGTTATCATAATGTTGTTATTAGCTGAATCTTAGAGTACCCATAATGTTTGGAGCTTTGTTCATCGAACTTTACGGTTAAGAACTTTATTCTTAACGATTTTGGCCTATTTTAAAACGTGGAAAGTTTGGTTATAATATTAAAACCAAAATTATTATTTTTGCAGTCAAATGTTTGTCAAATCTCAACCTATAAACCGGACCTTCAAAATTGCTTAATTTCCCTGCTTTAGGCATGCGAGACTATAGTTCACGCATCTCTGTCTGCTTGAAATTCCTTCCACTCAAATTGAATCATCTGAGATGCAAGTCAATTCCCATGGTTGGTAGTAAATTCGAATTTAACTTGCTAGTCAATGATGATTTTGTTCAATGGTTTTATAGCCATGAAAATACCATAGCTGGTAATAAATTCAAGTATAACTAACCGATGGAACTGTAATCTTGGGAGGTCAGGATATCAAAATATAAGTTGTATCAGACATCAGTATACCGGGGACACGACTTTGTAATTATACAATATTGTATCGGGGGGTTGATAAGCTGGTATGGATTCGCAAATACAACAATAGCGTAACCCATCCCGATCAATCTCAAGAATCAACATTTGATTCTTCTTTTTGAAAGAAATTTAAAGGTAGGTTATATGATTTTGGAATTGAAAGAAATTTAATTTATATCAGTTTGTTGTTTTGTATTTTGTATTTTGTATTTTAATCTATGAAGTTTTTAGGTAAGGGCTCTGAAAACATCACCGTAAGGAATTTATGTTATAAATGTAATTTGATTAACCTTAGAAGAGGAATTATTGTCAAATGATGCAACACATAGTTCAGCTGAAAAGGTTTGTTTATATATAGATCTGTGTAACTAAAAAAAATGTTTTTTTTTTTGGCTTGCAGGCTAGGTGGAGGTGGAGCTTGGAGCTTAGACTTTCATTTAATTAAAGGGTTTCAGGGTTGTTTAAATTTCTGGGTGGGGTTTGTTTTAATTTTTTGGGTGGGTAGGTAGGCCCTCAGCTTCAGATTTTGAACCAGGGATCTGATACCATGTGTAGGGTTCTGCTTCACAGAGCCTTTCATAACATCATAACCAACATATAACCATTCATCTTAATTAAAATTTACGAACAGATCCTAATTCACTTACAAAC
>CBVK0102997946.1:0-10650 GCA_900067695.1 Picea abies | reverse complement strand
TTGACGGTGGGTATGTTACATTTCATGCATGTGCATGTGAACGCATGGGAAATTCATTGGCATTTTTCCAACAATCTCCACCATGAAAACAATTTACCTGATATATCATGCCCTTAATTAATTCATCACCTTTTTTGCAAGCCAAGAGAAGCCAAATACCATCAGAGCTCTGCATCTTCTCTAACAATATTGTTACGTGAAAATGCTGACATGATTCACTCCAGTATGAACCATTCTTCCTCCATCAATAACTTCTCTAATAAATCGATGCACTTGTCCCATTTTGATGCACTGGACCTTTCGTGAAATGCACAACACTTTGACCACCAAAAAAAACCACATTCTTGCAAAACATAACCCGAGGTAGGTCTCTTCTTGTCCAAATCTCATAAATCATAACCAAAGAATAAATTACTGCAACCACTTTAGGTGATACTTGTGATTCTATGTTTGAAGCACCCATATCCATGCTCTTTACCTAGTTTTTCCATGTGTCTACTAACAACACCAAGTGCATGTGAAATGTTGACCATTTCTCATCACAATCATAAAAATTCCTACTAGCATATAATACTTGAGACATATAACCATTTTATTCTTCAACAGTTAGGACATAAACCTGAAGAAAAATTACAATGGAAAGCTAAAGGGATTTTACCGGTTTCACATTATTCATACCGAATTTCTGAAGTATCTTCACCACATACTTCCGCTGTGATAACCAAGCTTACCATCTTTTCTTTCATTGTGTATTCCCATGCCCAAGATTTATTTTGTTTCTCCCAGATCCTTCATAAAAAATGTCCTAACCAACTGAGCCAACCAGTTGATCTCAAATATGCTTGTACTTGCTACAAACATACAATTTAACACCAAGTTAATAAATATACCATAAACACAATAGTTATACTTACTTCTTGTAAAATTTGGCCCAACATGAAGGAATCAAACATCTTGTACCATTTTCCTGGCATGCTTAAGGACATAAAATGATTCCTGAGTTTGGAAACAAATATTCTGTTGCGATTTTGAACTAACCTTTCTGGTTGTGCCATATACATCTCCTTTTCCAAAAAAATCCATGTAAAATAGTTTTAACATCTAGTTGTATTAACTAAAGATAAAGTAACACAACTAGTGCTATCACAACACGAATAGAAACAAACTTTTAACAATAGGTGAGAAACTTTCATGGAAATCAATATCTTCCAAATACCCTTCTGTTATTGGCCATGCTTTGAACCTTTCATATTTTACTATGTTTGATTTTATAAAAGGATATTCATCAAAAAATTTATCTCTATTGATGATGATTATGTGGGAAGTAGGATCCCACATTCTTCATCCTTTAACATCATCACCATATAAAAGATCTACCTATTTGATCTGGTTCTTACATAGAATGCGGATAAAAACATAAATATCACTACAAAATAATTTTGCATTTGATTAATCACCAGATGACCTGTTCATACCTCTTCTGGAATCATCCAGCCTTTTGTAATTGATGATGACCGAGTTACTAGATATCACAAATTCTTCTACCCACAACTATTACTACAACTTGGCATTACTGAACATTCCCTTTCGATTCCACTTCCTTGCAATAATTTTTGTGTTCCGTGGTATGTACCTACCTTCATCATATATTCTCAAACACTTGATTTACCTCCCAATTTTCATTTCACTACAAATCTATAAACACATAAGCCTTTCTACAAACCCACCTTTCTAACCTGGACACATTGCTCCACCTCAAACTTTGCATTCGAACAACTTTCACCAAATTCGATCAAGCCAACCCAAGTGAACATTTTCCACTCACCTCCAAGGAATTTACTTTGGAGTCTTAGTGCTTTTTGTAACACGAATATTCCCTTGACCAAATCTGGCCAAGTCGCCCAAGTAATCCTTCACCTCTTACCTCCAAGCCTATTTACAAGGGAGTTCACCAAGCCTTTTATAAACTTCTTTACATGCAATCCATGGACATAATACCATGGGCTACCCAAAAATATGCACTTGAAAAACCATGTGCTTTGACCTAAAAATCATATTTAACTCATTAAATCTTTCACTTATTCAAGGTTAACCCAACACACACTCCCGCCCACATATTCAATCTACCTAAATCTATCTTTATAATTTTCATAGGTGACCTGATAAACCAGGGGTATGCATTCCTATCCAAGTCTTATAGACATATTACCATTTACATGCAATCAATAATTTTTACAACTCCAAAGTAAATGGTTTTTTTTCTTTCATGGTGACTCAACCATCACCACTCTTATTGATGTTTTACTATATAAGCAGATCCTTCATCTTGAGCTTCCATAAATCCAAGTTATTCTTCTCTTTCAATTTCTCCACTTCAAACTTGAAACTCTACACTTTTTCCATTAGCACAAACTACCCAAAAACCAAGCTTATAACACTAAATTCTTTCTTATGGAAAAAAAAATAATTGTTCAAGATTGAACCTTAAAACATTCAATTAAAATATTTAAACCAAAGTACAAATATTAAAATATTCTCTTTAAAACCATTTACTAAAGAAACGTTCCACATCTTGATATTAAGATATCTACTTATATATAAAAAAGTCCTTTTAATAAAATATATCCACCTCACTTTTAAAGAAACAATTTGGGAGAGATGAAATATGGGTATGATTATCGCCTCCTTTGTACAAGATTACACACTATAGGCAAGAAATCATCGCTCCTGTAGTGAATCTGAACTCGTGAAGAACACAACATACATATCAAGCTCTTCACAAATGTTTCTCTCTACCTTAGCTCATGCAGATATGCTCAACTCGACTCGATTCCCCTGTTTTGATATCCAACAATCGGATTATCTTCTCCTTTGTTTTCATATTTTTTAATTTTGAGCTTTGATACCACTTGTTAGGAAGCGGAAGCAAAACAAAGAAATTACAAAGCATAAAATCGAATAACATCAAACCCACAATCTAATATAATGATTTATGTGGAAACCCAATGCGAGAAAAAATCACAGGCAATGATAATCAATATTCTTATTATTCAAGGGAGAGAGAATTACAATAGCCAGTATAGGCATACAACCATCATCTCCTCTCATACACACAAGACCTCAATATTGTGTCTTTCTCTCACACAATCGCTACACACATTGCACTCTCACATCTATGAGTATGCTCGTATATATAGCGTCTTTCAAACAATTAGACTAACCAACTATAACTAAATTTACCAGTTATACAATTTCTTTACAAAATAGTGCATGCATGCACATTCCTAATATAGCTACATGCATGTGCATGTGATCTAATGAGAAATTCATTAACATGTTTCCAACAACTCAAAACTTCAAAGAAAAACCCAAAATCATAACATACATATATATGTATGGAAAGCTAGTTCAACCTACCACAAACCATCTCAAGTAAATAATGCAAGTAATTTTCAAAATTGTGAGCACCACTGGGCACCTACGAAAGAGAAGAACACACGTATCTTGAAGAAGTAACGCACCAATTGTAGGCACACATGATGAACAACACCCACATTCACCTCAAGCGCTCAAACCCCACTACCTAGAAGAGCTACCTGCTCTCTTCACAAACCAAAGTACTAAACACACCAAGCTAGAAGAGCGAACAAAGCAACACCACTAAAATCCACATCACTAAAAGCCTTTGGTTATATGAACTTACAAATCAAAAGAAGTTACACAAATTAGATATGGCTATAAAACTTGATTGATTTCATTGAATCCTTTTATATATGTGTGACAAAAAATATATGGAGAGCATTTCCTAAAAAAATCTAGAGGCAAAGTATCTAGAGTTGTGTTTACAAAGTTGGAGAGCATTTCATAAAAAAATCTAGAGGCAAAGTGTCTAGAATTGGGTTTACAAAGTTGCAAGTTTTTCAGCGCTTCTAGAGATACCTACAACTACTACATTAATTGTTCATAGTAGTTATACAGAGTAATTATATTTCAACACTTTCCCTCTCTTAATTGAATGCTTTAGCATCTACAACATGATTCTCTCTAGGAAATTCAAAAACATATATTTCCAAAAACTCAGTGAATATAATAGTCAATTGATCTTTTGACATACAAAATTATAAATGCATATCATGATTGTTTACAAACTCTATGATAAAATGATATCTTGTATCTATGTGTTTTTCTTTTTTTTCAAATACATGATTTTTGGACAAAGCTATCATTGAATTATTTCCACAATAAGTTGGAGTTGGTCCTTCATGTCCTTGTTAAAGTTCATTCAATACTCTTTGTAACCAAACATGAGTTTCATTCAATACTCTTTGTAACCAAACTTCTTGACAACCTGGATTTGTTCTTGCTACTTACTCATCTTCTACTAATGATATTGTCAAAATGAGTTTCTTCTTGGATGCCCATAAAATCACACCTGAACCAAGATGAAAGACATTACTCAAATGCAATCTTTCTATCATCTAGGCTACCTACAAATTCATTGTGAATACAACCATTCAAATAATTATTTTTCAATGCTTGAGTATAAAATACCACACCCTTGTTGTTCCTATAATGCATCTCAAAATCCTTTTGACAACTTTTTAATGCATTTATTTAGGTGTCTCCATCAACATGGAAATCAAGTGAAATTAAAATATAGTATATGGTCTAGTGGCAGTGAGGTACATGAGACTGCAAACTAAAACAAAGTTCCCAACTTGACTAGAACTATGACCTCAAAACAAACCTAAAAAATCATATTTTTGTATCAAAAACACCATAATCAAGCCTTGAATCAAAAAATAGTGTTACCAATGACACATTTTTCTTTCCATTGTTAAAATTACAACTCTTTGTGACCATGATCCATAATTTGGGTAACAAAAACCTTAGAGTGACCCCCCTGAATCAAAAAATTGTGTGAGCATTAAAACTCTTCTTTTTTGGGGTGATTAAAATTATAACTTGTTTGAAAGCATGCCTTAAAAAAATGATAACATTGTAATCAAAATTCTAAAATTGTTTCCTAAATAAAAAAGTAGTGTTATTAGTAGCACACTCTTTGTTTTTTAGAGTTAAAAATATAACTTTCTTGAAACCATAGCCTTAACAATAGGCACCATTACAACCAAAATCTTAACATCAACTCTTGAATCAAAAAGAGGTGTTAACAGTAAGACCATTTTTTTTGGCAAACTTGAAATTGCAATATTTTTCAAACCATCACCTAAAAAGATGATATTATTTCAACTAAAATTACCCTACTTACCCTTCTTCCACCCTAACCATCCCCTTTAAAACATTTTTAAAAATTAAAATGCAAATTAAATATAAGAGAATCAATGTACAAACAGATTAAAAAATAAAAACCTAAATAAAAACAAATTTAATTTGCAAAATCATACAAAAATTAAAATATGTATAAAAAAATTCTAAAAAAAATAAAACAAACATTTTAACCACACCAAACAAATATTAAAAATGTAACGAACCACCTCGTTACGACAATCATTCTAGTAACAGGTGCAAATTTTTTTTTTTGTAGAACGGGTGTGTGCGCGCGTGCGGCAGTAGCAACATAATGAACTGTACGACGCCACTCGACTTACTACAAGACTCAATCACGAGGTTCGGCCAAGAACGCCGAGAACCACAACCACACAACCATAGGCAGAGGTACACAACGCAGACATTCAGTGAAAGTAAAACTGACCACTAAATACGACTGACCTCCCGCCCGTCCTACCCTGCAAGGTTAGGACCTCCAAGACATCGTCTTTAACCATTTAAGGTCTCAGGGCTGGCGACTGTTCTGATGAACATGGAGGTGTCTACATCCCACCCGACACCTCAGACCAAGCAACCAACTAAACACAATCGATGTACAACATAATAATAACGACCTACCAAGTAAAACCTTCATTAAGTTCAAATAGCAAGCGCTAAGAGCGACATTATTAACAATTCAAATTAAACCAATACTAATATTGCAATTTACCAGTATGATCCTTGCAGTTAAACAACATTTAACGTTGCGCTTTTAACGTCATCATTAACGAATTGAAAAGCACCAATACTAACAATACACATCACGCCTTGGTAACAACCTCCTTATGAGAAAAAGGCAATAGATAAATAGCCCTATTTAATGCCATATCTTCTTGAATAATCAGAGATGATAATTAATAAATGTTAAATGAGAAGGGTAACAGTCATTAATATGTCATTTATATATCAATCCTGTCACATCAACACCAAACATCATGCCAATAATAGAACACCTCCATTACAAGAACATTAAAGGAACATTAGAAATCATAACAATGTTTAATTATCTAAAGGAGTACCTCTTATCCCTTAGCTTAAGGGTCCTTAAGTTATACCATAACATATTAATGGTGTGCTCCTAACAACATTTAAATGACACCTTAAAGAGCATTTTAAGAACATAACATATTAATAGTGTGCTCATAACAACATTTAGATGACACATTTAAGAGCATTTTAGGAAACATAACATATTAATAGTGTGCTCATAACAACATTTAAATGACACATTTAGAAGTATTTTAAGAAACCTAACATATTAATAGTGTGCTCATAACAACATTAAATGACACATTTAAAGAGCATTTTAAGAATCATAACATATTAAGAGTGTGCTCATAACAACATTCAATGACACATTTAGAAGTATTTTAAGAAACCTAACATATTAATAGTGTGCTCATAACAACATTAAATGACACATTTAAGGAGCATTTTAAGAATCATAACATATTAAGAGTGTGCTCATAACAACATTCAAATGACACATTAAAGAGCACCTTAAGAAACATAACAGATTAATAGTGTGCTCATAACACCATTTAAATGACGCATTAAGAGCATTTTAGAAACATAACATATTAAGGGGCATTTAAAGAAAATGACGACATTAAGGGACATTTAAGGATTAACGATATTAAGTTGTTTTAAGAACTTTTGCCTGCGGTCCTGTAGCTTATACGCCCCCATTTTTAAAACACTTACATCTAACAGATGGATATGCATGTACCGGAAACTTATATAATCGAAACATCATCTTTCCCTATGGTCGTTAAAACAGTCCCTTAGCTGAGTTATTAATTTGTAAGGAAAAGAAAATCTATCAAAGTTCTTCTGCCCAATGATCACTCAACAATCGCCTTCTGCATGTTTTAACATTTAAAAAGGGTCCTGAAGCCATTCAAGGTCCTGCCACTGAGGCAAGCCGTGATGCGGTGGATGGGCAGACCAATTAATCAAATTAGAGGGGCGTCTTCTGAGTTGTGTTTTGAGTTAAAGCTGCCAGGCGGAAATCCCCGTATTCAGCATAGATGTGCGTGGGAATTTAGTGCCCAGATCAGGCGTCAAGATTTAAGGCGAGTCCCAAGGAGCAGAACGGTAACCCAGCAACGTTCCACCCCAAAAAGGAAACCAAAAATTGTTGAGGCATGTGACAGCTGCGACAGGTAAGAAAACCCGCGGAAAAAGGGGGACAACTGTGGAAGGGTTGGGCAGGTTTGTAGGTGGCTGTCCGGCTCGCGCCCACGCATTCACTCATTCAATGGAATTTAACCCATCATTCCAACCTATGGATCCAATCAGGACGAGTACGCGCGTGGTACAGGAGCCTGTCGTGAAGAAACGCAGGAGCCTGTCATGAAGAAACGTAGACTCCACGCAAGGGCATTTAAAGCCACGCAGAAGGGAAGGTCAACACGGGCCTCCAACGAAACGCAGGGTAAATTAAACCATGCAAAAGAAAAAGGATGCGCAGAGGTTCAAACGTGAAGGAGTAGTCGGGTAGAGGGGTTTTAAGAGGAAAACCTGGATGCAATACTCAACGCAGTTCGTCCAACGCCGAAAACACAGCGGCGAAAATAATGAGAACACAATCATCGCCAGGGGGTTCTATCCTTTCTCGCAGGTGATCATTCTTTTACAGATGCGCTAGGATAGACGACCCCAAACTAAAATCTTAAACCAATGGATCGCGGGTTACTTATCCGATTGCAGCACCAAGAAAAATAAAAATAAAAATACACAAGGATAACCCAATGGTTCGCTGGTTGCTTATCCAGTTGCAGCACCCCAAAAAAATAAAAACACCAGGGATAAACCCAGGGTTCGCTGGTTGCTCATCCAATTGCAGCACCCAAAAAAATAAATAAGAATACGCAGGGATAAACCAATGATTCGTTGGTTGCTTATCCAATTGCAGCACAAAAAAATAAAAATACACAGGGATAACCAATGGTTCGCGCGGAGGACAAATGGCGCCGAGTTCGAAGGCACACAGGATAACCCATGGAGAAACCCTTCCCCAAAACGTGCCACCCTCATCAACAGCAGTCACAGCAATAAGACGAAAGTTCTGAAGGCAGATTGTCCAAGGAAGTCTAAGCAGGCAGAGAACTTAATTCAAACGCAGAGATATAAATAAAAATAAAAATTTGCAGAAATTTCATCCCAATGACGCCGAGAAGTTTTGAAAAGACTACGCAGAGATCAACCATTAGTAGTGGAGGGATCAGATAGGAACAGGCAGATACCACTTAAACTCCGGAACGAGATACCCTACTCTGGTGGTTTAAGAATACGAATGGTCACAAAAATACAGTGCAGCAAACTTTGAAGATTGAGATTTACATCCGAACGCCAGTGGTTAAATTGATTTCCAGAAGGAAATTTACCAGAAGATAAAAATGAATTGACGAAGTATTCCCGAGATAACAATATTTTTTTTTTTAAGCATTAACAAGACAAATCGCCAGAACAAATGACGCTAACCATCTCTAACAATTTTTCCAGAATTAAAATCATACCTTAGCCACACGCCCGCGTCGGAGACGTCCTGCGCTCCGTGCCGTGTCCGTTCTCCGTGCCGCTCCCGCTCGCCAACCGTGGAACGCTCACCGGTACCTCCCAGCCAAACGCGAGAGGTACTCTGCTTCCCCCTTCGCCCCCCGAGCTGCAAAGGGGCCACACAAGAACCAGAAAATCGCTAGCGTCTCAGCTCGCCTCAACGGCTGAGCTACCACTCAAAATCACAGCTGAGTTACACCCAACTCCACACAAGAAAATCCGTCAACCACAATTCGGCAGCGTAACGTTACGCTCACCGATCATCCCCTCTCTTCAAAGCTTTCCCTTTCTTTTATAGCCAAAATGAGACTCCCCCCTCTCTTGATTAGTAATTAATAAATTTTAATGACAAATCCCCTTGAACGATCTCCGTCGTCCAAGTGTCGCTCATCCCTAGGATTCTCCAATAATTAATTTCTGGTTATTAATTAAAATCTAAATTTCCCTCACACCCCCATCAATTGCTCCTTAAATTTCTCCTAGAGTTCCTAGATTCCCTCTTGCTTTTATTTTCTTTCCTAAAAGGTTGCTTCTGAAATTTAGTAAGTACTTAAATGATGATTCCTTTTAGCTTTTTCCCTATGTCTTTTACTTTTCAAAATTTATGTCTCCTTTAATTCTAAATTCCTTATTTTCATTTTATATTATTTATTTATCTTTTTCTTTTATTCTCTCCCTTCCATTTTCATTATTAATTCCCTTGTTGTTAAACCCCCAAATGATAAAAGCACTTAACATTCTTTTCCATGTAAATAGATAAACATTTTTATTTTATTAATTAATTATTTATTTATTTAAGTCATAGTTTTTAATACTCCCTTCTTTAAAAATTCAAGCCCTTTTCATAAGTTAAACACCAAGGTTTTAGATTAAATTCACCCCCTCATTATTTTTACCCTTTTTACTTTTTAGAGGCCTTCAATCAACTCCTAGGTGGGTGATAGTTTATGTCCTAGGTTTATTTTTGGACGATTTTTCTTAGGGCCAAACAAATTTATCTTAGGGATGTTTGATTCTAGGTTTGAGTGAACAGGGAGACCAATTAATTAGGGGAGGCGGTTGTAAGAATTTATCAGGCGCTAAGGTTTCACGGTCAACTAGGCTGTCTCAGCATCATTCTCAAGCGACGTGCCCTTCAGGACGCACTACGTGCTTCAAGGGTGCCACTCGCCTCGATCGCTTCTGTCGTGCGACGTGCCCTTCAGGACGCACCACGTGCTCCAAGGGTGCCACTCGCGGACTTGTAATTCTTTGCGCGACGTGCCCTTCAGGATGCACCACGTGCTCCAAGGGTGCCACTCGCCGGTTGATGGATTGGTAGACTCTAAACCCCTGGAGTCAACACTCCGCCAGGTGAATCTTGTGGGAGACTAAGGGTTCTAAGGAATAAGGCCCCCGCCTTATTGCGCACCCCTTAGAATCATCGTGAGCGACTGTCGCAGTCTGCCCTCACGGCATCGTGGATCCCCTCGAACTAGGTAATCGTTAACCTACAGTTCGAGCCACGACGGGGGTGCTAGTAGGCTGTGGCAGGGCTGCTGTCCACACCTCTCCCTCAAACTCTCTGGATCTCGTGTGTGTGGCCCCTTTACTCCATATGTGAGCACGGTTGGCAAGCTATCGTCAGCCTGCATCATCAACCATCATGTCAGATCATGTCAGCAACATATCATATAATCAATAGTACATCATCAAAATGAAACAATATCATCATAAATGAAACAACTCAAATACCCCACTCCCTGACTCAATCCGGAGTCC
>CBVK0102997929.1:0-10256 GCA_900067695.1 Picea abies | reverse complement strand
ATAAAATATGAATAGACTTTACAAGCATGCTACTGTGGTTTCCTTATTCATTTTATTTACCTACATGGCTAGGGAGATTAGAGTCTAGCCCAAGCTTTTTCTATATTCGATCACACTTTTAAAACCATTCTTGTAACCAATCTTTAGGTCCTCCTTGGTGGCAGGAGTGTCAAACATATTTAACGGCAATGCATAACACCATTAAAAATGCCAATAACAAAAAAATATATTTTTTCTCTACTGTTAAATAAATATTAACCACAATTAATTATTTAAATCTTACGATTCGGGATTTTAGTTTTCCATAGCCACCCTGACCTAGTTTATGCTGCCGGTGATTTTCCATTCTAGCCTTGGTTTATTTGGAGGTGTCTGGTAGCCTCAATATGGAATTTTATAAAAACATTAGATATCGGAATTGTTACTTAAAACAAGAAAGAAAAACATAAATGATCACATTTCACTGATAATATGACATATGTTGTACCTTGCTTGACCATCTCGTGGATGTATTCCTTGTTTTTTAAACAAGTTCTCCTTTGGATCCTCTATCAGGTCCTTCAACTCTTCCTCCGGAACCATGGGAGTGCTCTCATGCTTGAGTTCTAATTGCAATTTCTCCCTATTCTAGGCCCTGGTATATTTTAAATTCTTGTCGGATAACTTTGTAACCACTTTCTTGTTGAAAGTGTTGCCGAACAAGTTTACCATG
This sequence comes from Picea abies, assembly GCA_900067695.1. Lineage (NCBI taxonomy): Eukaryota > Viridiplantae > Streptophyta > Pinopsida > Pinales > Pinaceae > Picea > Picea abies. The sequence goes on along the minus strand of CBVK0102997929.1, from coordinate 9,544 downwards.
TGGTCTATTAAATCATCTTTCTTTTTTCTATCTTGGCCCTTCCACCATGTGTGAATGGTGGGTCCAAACAACTCGAATGATTTTTCATTTAATATTCAATAGAAAAAATTGTTTCCTGCAAAAACGTGTTATCCATTAATTTATAATAATCTCAACAAATGTCCATTTCAATTTGATGAAAAAATGATCAATTAATTAAAAATTACCTGCAATCTTCTGAATCTTGATCGAAACACATGCGTCATCCACTATAAATGTGACATCTAGTGATCAGGTTCTTTTAATTCATTCTACTCCAAGAAAAATATTTTCCTCTTCATCTGAAGTACGCTCCTATCGAGAGTCATGTGGAGTCCCAGGCTCCGACTCATCATGCCCCGGTGTGTCATGCTGGAGAAAATCATTGTGCTCATTAATGGATTCGAGGGGAACCTCAGGAGGCTAAAAAATCCTCACTTGCACTTTTCTATGTCGACATGTTTTTTGCATTGGACCATCACTGCTACCTATAGTAGTTGCAAGATCAGCAGGTTCCCGATGCATGGGGTTTAAAAAATCCTACAAACAAAAAAAATTACTTTATTAGATCATATAGAAAATATAAAACAAAAATGGATATGAAATTGTCATAGCTGATAAAAATATGTGAAGATGCCACTTACCCCAAAATTAGTTACTTTATTTTGTAGCTCTACAATTCTTGCCATGTCCGCCTGTGTCAGGGGTATTTTGCTAAGCAAACCTAGATATTCTATGTTATCTTACTTCAAGGCCTTCATTTTGGAAATGTTTAACAGGTAGAATATGCTTGTCATTGATGGAAAGTACAACAATGAAGATGGCATGAGTATAGGAAGAATGTAACAGACGAGCACCAGAAGTATTTTAGGAAGATGCTGCAGAGCAAGCCCGATAAGTTCAGAAGAGATAGTGCAGAGGATTGTTGGTAGGTTATCAGGCAAAGTAAGCTTGTCATTGATGGCAAGATCAGAGTATGAAGTGAAGGAAAAACAAGGACAAAGTATGCTCCGGAGGAGAAGTGCCAGTGAACACCTGATCTCATTCACAATTCCTGATGGCCGTCAGATCTGAATGAAGACAAAAGGAGCGCGCAGATATGGAGGATAGATCTCAGGCGTTAGATCTGAGCACAGGGTTCGACCATCGTTGAATCGAGGAAAACCTACACGATATTTAAAAGTGCAAGGAGTAGAGGGCTCACAAAATCCTGAAAGAAGGAGGATCATCCATCTCAGAGGGTTATGTGGACCATTGATCCGACTCCCTGTTGAAGTTTCGGGGATCGAGAGTTGGAGATGAAAAAGAATAAAAACCACAGGAATCTCGAAATCACGATATGCGATATTGTGATTTAATAGTAGCCGTCTGATCAAGATAAGATCTGGACCGTCGATCTGACTCACGTCAGCAAACCACGTCAGCTAGGAACACGTGGCACAACTAGGTAATGACAAGTGTCAGACCGATTCAACATGCCAAGTACATGTAAGTCACAAATCAGGGTAACACGTGGCAGTTATTTAACACATGTGATGTCAGCAAACTTACACCATGTCGGAGTTTCAAGGATCGCATGTTGGAGATGTCAAAGAAACAATGCAACAGGAATCCCGATTTCACGATATGAAAAATCGCGACTTAAATTGAAGCCATTGAATCAAGATCAAATCTAGATCGTTGATTCGAGTCCATGTCGGAGTTTCGAGGATCAAGTGTTGAAGTTTTCAAAGAACATTCACCACAGGAATCCCGATTTTGCAATATGAGAAATCACGATGTAATCTGAGCCGTCAAATCAAGCTTTGATCTGGACCATTGATTCCAGTCTGTGTCAGAGTTTTGGGGATCGCAACATGGAGTGGCAAGTAAAAAATGCAACAAGAATGATGATTTCGCGATATGCGAAATTGTGATTCAATCACAGTCGTTGAATCAAGCTCTGATCAGGACCGTTGATCCCACACCATTTTGGGGTATTGGGGATCGTGACTTGGAGAGTCGAGATGTCTCATCTCCAGACTCACGAAATGTGAAATCGCGAAAGTGCCTTATGCATAAGGTTATGGTCATAGCCCTTGGTCATGAGAAGGGAAGGAGTCAGTCCAGATAAGCTCCATTTCGGAGTGTCAGAGATCGTGACTTGGAGTGACGAGAACCTCTAACTAATGAACAATGAGATGCGAGATCGAAAAAAGATCAGAACCATCAGATCACCAAGAACGTGGATTGTTGATCTAAGATCCATCTCGAAGCTTCGCCTATCATGAATTGAAGGGACAAGAACCTCCAACTAAGGAATAGCGAGATGTGAGATCTCTAAAAGATCTGGACCGTTGATTCATCGAGATCATGGACAGTCGATCAGGGTCGATGAAGATCATGAGTTTGCAGCACCTTTTAGCGCAACCTGTGGTCACCGCGTGTGGTCACATGGAGGAAGGACCTAGTGCAGATGAGCTCTGCCTAGAAATTTCGGGGATCGTGTCTGGGAATGTCGAGACACATGGTCACATGAATGCCGAACTGATGGTTTCAGCCAGAGGACTCGAAAACACTTGGGGATGATTGCCATAGAAGGTGGACAGCCTCTAGGAATCTTCAAGAGGGATGAAGATGTTTGTGGAGGTGATTGACTGCTAGATGAGGATTGAGGCCTGTAACTGAAACAGAGAAGGTGAGCTCGACTGTCACAGAGAAGACGAAGAGTCTCAAACTACCAGAGAGGCTAAGGAATCTCTGCATAACAACTAGTGATGATAGACGCAGGGGTTGAACTGCCAGAGAAGATGAAGAGGCACGATGATGATCACGCAGAGCACTCGAGAGGTGGAGGAATTTGGCGCAGTATGAGCATGCAGAGGAATGGCGAATATTGCATGCATAAGATGCATAGAAGCTATATATACACGATACAAAGAAGAGAAGTGGTTTTTGTTGCTGTTGGAGTTGTTGTGGTTGTTGTGTAGAAGGATTGAAGTGTGAGCAAGGAGGCAGAGTGCAAAAGTAGAAATGCATAGAAGAGGAACTATGCAGTGAATGGTCATGGAACACAGAGCATAAAAAGAAGAAGAACAGACAGTGCAAGTCATGTGTGCAGAAAGGCAATGAGGCAGACAGAGCAATGAAATGCAGCAGAACAGTGATGAGTCTGGTAAGCCATTGTTGAAAATCATATCACTGTAATAAGTTTCAGTAGCAAAGATTTATATTTCAAGGAGGTTGGGATGTGCTAGGGAGGATTTTTGTCCTCAGAGGTTCAAGTGGGTGCTTGAACACAGGGAGTTGTAGCTTCCATCTGGTTGCAGCCAGAGAAACCAGGGTGGCAGGGTGGTGCAAGGGAGAACTCTTTTTCTCTGTTATACAGGTTGGTGCCTGTATGATTGGAAGTTGGTGCTTCCATCCAGTTGGTGCTAGAAACACTTAGGGAGTTGATGCTTCCTTCTAGTTGGTGCTAGAGAAACCAGGGAGTTGGTGCTTCCTTCTAGTGGGTGCTAGAGAAAACAGAGAGTTGGTTCTCTCAGCAAGTAGCATCTTGCAAAACAGAGGTTGTATCCTCATTATGAGTTGGTGCTCATATGTATGACAATGTAAAGAATGTAACTATTACTTATCATATAAAGAAAAAGAAGTTTTTACCCTATATGGGTTTCCTCGGGAAATATTTGTCTCTGTGTTTCTCATATATGTGTGACTGATGTTGAATGTGCCATTGTTTATTTCCCTACATTAATGTGATCATCATTCAGTGTTTCTGCAAAGAGTTTAAAAGAAGCATAATTGTTTAAGCACGGTAACAACTGATTCACCCCCCCCCTCTCAATTGTCCAACAATTGGTATCACAGCCGGCCCCCTTTTATCTAAGGGTAGATCCTAGTGATTAAACATGACAAGCCATGAAGGGACTTCAATCGCTAGGCCTCCTCTATTTGATGGAATGAATTTTTCCTTCTGGAAGGTTAGGATGAGAACATACCTAATGGCCTTATGAGCTGATGTCTGGGATGTAGTAGAGACTGGATACATAAAACCTGTTGTGCTAGCTTCCAAAGATGATAAGTTAGAATTTAGCTTTAATGCTAAGGGAATGAATGCTATCTTAAATGGAATTGTAGAAGCTGAGTTTTTGAAGGTGATGCATCTTCAAACTACTAAGGAAATGTGGGACAAACTCATTAATAATTATGAAGGTAATGAGAAAGTGAAATATGCCAGGCTTCAAACCTATAGAGTACAGTTTGAAAAGCTACAGATGAAAGAAGATGAAACCATTGGGGATTATTTTCTGAGAGTTGAAGAACTAGTAAATGAATTCTCTCTTATGGCCAAAGAGGATGGTGATAATGAAATCAAGGTCAGTGATGAGAATGATGAAGAAGATGTGGTTGATATGGAAGGAGAACTGATTAGTGCACTGGAAGAGATAGACAGACTCATAATTAAGAACAGAAAGAAAAAACAATTGCTAATATAGTTTGAGAAAGATAGTAAACAACCCGATGAAGACTTTGCCCTACTGAAGGTGGAATTAGAAGAGGCAAGAAAAATCAAGGATATTTTGAAACATCAACTATCAGAAAAGAGGGAAAGATTTGAAGCCCTGGAATAAGTAGTGAAAAATAGGAAAGATATGGAGAAGTTTCAAGCCTTGTATAATAAGAATTTGTCAAGTATCAAAGCCTCAGAAGGATTAGCCACCATTCTGAATCAGCAAAGGAATCCAAAGCTGAAAATTGGTTTGGGTTATGAAGAGGGATCAAGCAGTGGGAAGTCAGGAAATGAAGAACCTATCAAGTTTGTCAAAAGTACAACCAATGACAATAACAAGCCTGCAGAAACAAAGGAAGACAACCAACCACCCAGGACAAGTAAAGGAAAAAGTACCAGGACTGAATCTGTAGAACAAAGAAATAATGCACTCCCTTCTCAAAGACATCATCAACATGAAAGAAATCGATTTTCTCAAAGAAGACAACCATTTTCCAGGTACAAAGAATTTTTCTATGGACATTGTTTCTACTGTTCTAATTTTGGTCACAAAGATGTAAATTGTTCCTTAAGAATTAGACGTGAGCAATTAAGATTTCCAAGGAATAAATTTCTTCCACAACAAAGAATGATACAGCAAAGTAACAAACCATCACATATTGCAAATTGCAAAATTAAGTCTAGAGACATGCAACTGAGGAGGTCAAGGATTAATAAACAATCAATGAGTAGACAACCTTGCAACAACAACTTTGACCTATTGAACAATGAGATTGAATGCTATAGTTGTCACAACTTTGGCCACAAAGCTACAAACTACCATCTCAAGAATTACAAAGCAGATCCAAGAATAAAGTTCTTAGATAGAAAGAATAGCACATGGAAGAGGAAAGATAGTGAAAAATGTGGTCAATCACTTTCAACTCAAAAAAAAAAAGGCATCTGGAAATATAGATAGTGGATGTTACAAGCACGTGACTGGAGACAAATATAAGCTATTGTCCATAAGTAAAAGCAAAACAAGAAATGTGATTCTTGAAAATGATGAACCAGACAAAATCAAGGATAGAGGGATGATGAGTTTGAGTAATGACAAAGGAGATGCCCAGTACATTCTACTTGTGGATGGTATGAAACATAATTCGCTCAGTTCAAGTCAAAAGTGTGACAGAGGCAGTGAAGATGTACTCACATCCAAAGAATGTAAGGTAAAGGTAAACTCAGGACAAATGGTGAATAAAAGTATAAGAACAAACAATAATGTTGATGTCGAATTCTCCTCTACAAGTAAAGAAGAAGATTTAGATACAATAAAAGAATGCTCAGATAGCATTTATCCCACGAAAGAAGTAGGAGAAGAACAATGTCATAAACAAGAAGCAGAAGTCTTGAAGGTTGAGAAGGAAGACACCCAAATCAAGTTCTTGAGCAGATCCATGACTCTGGACAAGGTCTTGGATATCCAGAGATCACCAAATGACAAATACGATATTGGACTCAACAAGGTAGAAATCAGTGCTCCTAATAAATCTGATATAGGTTCTTCATTTGTGAGAAAGAAAAGCAGGCGTGAGAGTGGGTGTAGCAGTTTTCTCCTGTGATTGAATATGGACATAAAAGCCCTGGATTGAATGCATCATGGAAGAAAAATGAAAATTGCAGTAATAGAGATCGATGAGATTCAATGGGGAGATCCAAGGGATATTCAAAAGGTATAAGTTACAATTGCACAGTGTTCAAGTAGGACAACAACATTCTGATGTACAATATGATACACATGACATCTTGTAGAGACAATAAGAGGAAATATATTGTCAAGGAAAGTTAAGATTTTAGGAACAAAGGGGGAAAATAGTCAGAAGCAGAGAGATAAAGTGACAGGGGGAGTCATCCACTCATGAGAAGATTGATAAAGGAGTCTGAGTAAGAGAGGTGAGCAATTTTGAATTTTCCACAGAGGATACAATGGAAGCTGAAGATGAACAGGTCCAAGAATCAGAAAGAGAAGACTCTGTTTTAGATACAAATATTCTGCAGGCCTCAAATGAGAGAGTCCATCCTGTCAGGGGGAGTTTGCATTGATTTAATATCTGATACCTTCTAAAATACTGCAACAGCTCAAGGGGAGCATGTTCTCTTTGACATTGATGTCAAAGGGGGAGAAAAGAATCTAGGTGCCTTTGTTGCCATCAATGCCAAAGGGGGAGATTTTTGGAAATGTTTAACAGGTAGCATATGCTTGTCATTGATGGAAAGTACAACAATGAAGATGGCATGAGTACAGGAAGAATGTAACAGATGGGCACAAGAAGTATTTTAGGAAGACGTTGCAGAGAAAGACCGATAAGTTAAGAAGAGATAGTGCAGAGGATTGTTGGCAGGTTATAAGGCAAATTAAGCTTGTCAATGATGGCAAGATCAGAGTATGCAGCGAAGGAAAAACAAGGACAAAGTACGCTCCAGAGGAGAAGCGCCAGTGATTGCTGGATCTCATCCTGAATTCCCAATGGCCATCAGATCTGAATGAAGACAAAAGGAGAGCGCAGATATGGATGATAGATCTCAGGCGTTAGATCTGAGCACAGGGTCCAACCACTGTTGGATCGAGGAAAACCTACACGATTTTTAAAAGTGCAAGGAGTAGAGGGCTCACAAAATCTCGAAAGCAGGAGGACCGTCCATCTTAGGGGGTATGTGGACTGTTGATCCGACTCCCTCTCGGAGTTTTGGGGATCGAGAGTTGGAGATGACAAAGAATAAAAACCACAGGAATCCCGAAATCGCGATATGCGATATTGCGATTTAACCATAGCCGTCTGATCAAGATAAGATCTGGACCATCGATCTGACTCATGTCAACAAACCACGTTAGCTAGGAACACATGGCACAACTAGGTAATGACAAGTGTCAGACCGATTCAACATGCCAAGCACATGTAAGTCATGAATCAGGGTGACACATGGTAGTTATTTAACACATGTGACATCAGCAGACTTACACCATGTCAGAGTTTCGAGGATCGCATGTTGGAGATGTCAAAGAAACAATGCAACAGGAATCTCGATTTCGCGATATGAAAAATCGCGACTTAAATTGCAGCCGTTGAATCAAGATCAAATCTGGACCGTTTATTCGAGTCCATGTCAGGGTTTCGAGGATCAAGTGTTGAAGCTGTCAAAGAAAATTCACCACAGGAATCCCGATTTCGCGATATGCAAAATCACGATGTAATCTAAGCCGTCAGATCAAGCTTTGATCTGGACCATTGATTCCAGTCCGTGTCGGAGTTTTGGGGATCGCAACATGGAGTGGTAAGTAAACAATGCAACAAGAATGACGATTTCACAATATGCGAAATTGCTATTCAATTGCAGCCGTTGAATCAAGCTCTGATCAGGACCATTGATCCCACACCATTTCGGGGTATCAGGGATCGCGACTTGGAGAGTCAAGATGTCTCATCTCCAGACTCATGAAATGCAAAATCGTGAAAGTGACTTATGCATAAGGTTGTGGTCACAACCCTTGGTCATGAGAAGGGAAGGAGTTAGTCCAGATAAGCTCCATTTCAGAGTTTCGGAGATCGTGACTTGGAGTGACGAGAACCTCCAACTAAGGAACAACGATATGCGAGATCGCGAAAAGTTCAGAACCATCGGATCACCAAGAATGTGGATCGTTGATCTGAGCTCCATCTCGGAGCTTCACCTATCGTGACTTGGATGGACAAGAACCTCCAACTAAGGAACAACGAGATGCGAGATCTTGAAAAGATATGGACCATTGATTCATCAAGATCATGGACCGTCGATCAGGGTCGATGAAGATCATGAGTTTGCAGCACATTTTAGTGCAACCTATGGTCATCGCGTGTGGTCACGTGGAGGAAGGACCTAGTGAAGATGAGCTCCGCCTCGGAATTTCAGGGATCATGTCTAGGAATGTCGAGACACATGGTCACATGAATGTCGAACTGTCGAAAGCCAAAATGCCAAAATGAATACAAGATCCCTTGGAATCAATCCAACGGTGCAGGTGAATTTGAACAAGATCGGAGGGCTACTGTAGCATGACACAGTATAGCTGCTAGAAACCACTGATGGTTTTAGCCAGAGGACTCGAAAACACTTGGGGATGATTGACAGAGAAGGTGAAGAGCCTCTGGGAATATTCAAGAGGGATGAAGATGTTCGTGGAGGTGATTGACAACTGGATGAGGATTGAGGCCTATAACTGAAACAAAGAAGGTGAGATCGACTGTCATAGAGAAGATGAAGAGTCTCGAATTGCCAGAGAGGCTAAGGAATCTCTGCATAACAGCTAGTGATGATAAACGCAGGGGTTGAACTGCCAGACAAGCTGAAGAGGCACGATGATGATCACGCAGAGCACTCGAGAGGTGGAGGAATTTGGTGTAGTATGAGCATGCAGAGGAATGGTGAATATTGCATGCACAAGATGCATAGAAGCTATATATACATGGTACAAAGAAGAGAAGTGGTTGTTGTTGTTGTTGGATTTGTTGTGGTCGCTGTGTAGAAGGATTGAAGTGTGAGCAAGGAGGCAGAGCGCAGAAGTAGAAATGCACAGAAGAGGAACTGTGTAGTGAATGGACATGGCACATAGAGCATAAAAATCAGAAGAACAGACAACGTAAGTCATGTGTGCAGAAAGGAAATGAGGCAGACAGAGCAATGAGATGCAGCAGAACAGTGACGAGTTTGGTAATCCATTGTTGAACATCATATCACTATAATAAGTTTCAGTAGCAAAGATTTATATTTCAGGGAGGTTGGGATGGGCTAGGGAGGATTTTGTCCTTAGAGGTTCAAGTGGGTGCTTGAACACAAGGAGTTGTAGCTTCCATCTGGTTGCAGCCAGAGAAACCAGGGTGGTAGGGTGGTGCAAGGGAGAACTCTTGTTCTCTGTTATACAGGTTGGTGCCTGTATGATTGAAAGTTGGTGCTTTCATCCAGTTGTTGCTAGAAACACTCAGGGAGTTGGTGCTAGAGAAACTAGGGAGTTGGTGCTTCCTT
>CBVK0102997917.1:0-23909 GCA_900067695.1 Picea abies | reverse complement strand
CACCGAGATCTACACTCTTTCCCTACACGACGCTCTTCCGATCTCACGACCTAGTGTAAATAAACATAAAATTCTGTAAGTGTAAATTGGTCTTACACCCGCTAAGGGCTGGTGCAGAGGAAAGATAAGAGACAATTACAGAAAAATATGCAAACCTTTCACCATAGTAGTGGTCGTACTAAATTACAGTGATACACATCAATTATGTAGAGCAAAATGAAAAGAAACAAATAACATGACGAAACAAACTTTGCAACACAGTCATCACAGAATCGGGAATCTTCAGATTGCTTGTATTAACTCCTTTAAAGTAAACAACTTTCTTACAGTAAGTTCCCAAAAAAGTCCAGCCCCCATTTTTTTCTTCTTTTTGTGATGTATTTATACAAAATTTGCCTCTCGTTTCAGAAGAGCCAAATTACTCCATTTGTCCAAATTCGCTTTTCAAAAAAGTGCCAGATGCTGGTTTTTGCTTAGATTTAATACATATGATACATTTGTCCAAAAAATGAAATAGAAGGTGTGAAGGTTTTGCATTGACAGCTGGGGGGAGAGAAATAACTCCATTTCACCAATTCTATCTTTAAGAAGTGTTAGGTGCCCGTCCTCCCATGGATTCAGTGTACCTCATACACTTGTCCACGAACTGGGTGACAAGCTGTGAAGGCTCAGCTTGACAATGAGCTTCGGCTAAATAACACTCTCCTGCCAACTGTGGAAGCTTACCATCTACTTGTATATCAACGAGTTCAAGGGCGCCAAGCCGTGCACTGGGTTGAATCAAATGTTTATCGATTTGAGCCGGGTCCACCCTTTCCATCTTGGAGATTTCTGCTGAATTTCTTTCATTCTCCTCTTTTATGTCGAGAGAAATCCGGTCTATATTTATCTGCCTCAGCGCCTCTGTGTCGTCTCCAATCTCTATCCCTATCTGCTCACCATTTATATTATTGATGGCCTCTTCTAACAAATTTGTCACTTTTTGAGCCTGCTCTTTGCTTAAAGTAATATCCTGTTCCCAATTCTTTAACAAGATATTACCTCTGGTTTGTTCGACAATGGTGAGCCCGGGAGGCCCCAAAAACCTGTTGTTGGTCGCTATCACTGCCTCTTGGAAAGTGACTCGAGCGGCCTCTGCATTCCTTTCCTTGTTAGTCAGATTCTCGGAGATTTGCTGAATCAACAAGCAGTCTTCTCGAATCTCTCCAACTTTGTTTAGCAGGCTCCTTTTAGCATAGGAGATCTTGCTCCGAATATCGGTTGCTTGGGATTTAATGGTCTCGACGTCCATTGTATTTCTTTTTGTGATTCCCAACTGAGTCTGCAGCTGTGTAATCATATCTCTTTGCTGGCCCGATTGTACCCGACCATCTCGGATTGTAGAATGTCTGAAATAGATGACCAGGTGGATACTAAGCCACTCGTCCGAGGCGAAGTATCTAAGATGTTATCTGGACCCTGTGCCGCAACCTCGACATTTTCTTTTACAGCTCTCCTCGGTGCCATAGCTGAAGCTTGTTGTTTTGCTCTTTTGCAGTAGACCTGTGTATACATGCGGAAATGAGTATCTTCGGGGAAAGGCGAGCTTTACTCGTTAATAATAAATGTTTAAAAAATAAAATGAAATCTTGTATATATTTGAAAATCATGTACCTTTAGACGTAAGTCTGTCAAATCGCAAATAAAACAGAATTTATTGAAAAATCCAATCTTATTTTCTTCGTGGATTTACCCTAAATTCTCATTAATGTCATGAATATTGGGCGGCTTGACAGGTACTCGGGTAATGGAGAGAAAATAAATAAATACCTCGTGAGGTGTGCCAACCTTAAAGCGTGAGATGTATTTTGTTTAACTTTAAAGTATTACAAATCTTAATGACTTGAAAACTTTCCTCTCTTTTTGTTGCATCGCGAACTCTGTTTTCGCATTTTGACCTTTTAACTCGCGATACTGCGAGGGCCGATTTCAAGGTAATCAACGGGAATCATGATTGGTGGGTCTTTAACGATGTGATTAACTTAATTTTCCATATCGCGACTCGGGAATTCGAAGACAACTTTTTTAGGAGGATGATATGTCGAGTCGCGATATCGCGATATGGCAGTTAATTAATCTTGATACATTTATGTCACAACTTCGTGAATTGGAGCATTGGATACCTTAACTTTATGAAAGAAAATGCCGAGCGGCGATGTGCCGATAACCAAGTTTTAATCGTGGTTAGTTTTTTACCCTCGGTTCTTTGACTAAGGTTATCAAAAGGTTATCGCGTTCTCGGCTCTCGGGGTTGTGAAAGCAGAGATTTAGGCTCGATGAATGCTGAGGCACGAAACCCCGACGATGTCTAATCAAGGTTTAAAGTTTTTACCGTAGTCAATGCTTTGGACGAAAATTAGAACCGAGTTCGCATTCTCGCGATTCGGGACTTGTGAATCAAAAAACCAAAATGTCCGACTTGCGATATCCAACTTGCGACATTCCAAAACAAAACAAAACCAAAAAAAAGGCAAACATATTGGCGGAAAATGGAACTTTTCTTTTGAAAGTGAAAAAAGCCTTGCTATTCAAATGACGAGATTTAAGAGTCTTATGATTTCGGAAGGAAAAGAAGAACAACTTTAAATGTCAAGTATTAAATGTCGAAAATTGCGTGAGGTGAAAAAACAAGGGCGGCTCCAACACCGCAAAACATTGATGACATTAATGGAGAATTAGGGCAAATCCATGAATAATAAGATCGGATTTTACACAATAAATTTGTTTCTAATTGTGATTTGACAGACTTATTTCGAAAAGTACAGAATTTTCAAATATATACAGGAGTTTTCATTGTATTATAATGAAAACATTTTTTCATAAGCATGCAAAGCTCGTCATTTTTTGAGTGAACTAATTTCTGCATGTATATGCAGTTCTATCGCAGAAGGGCGAAAACGCAAGTTTAAACCATGGCTCCAAGGAAAGTAGCTAAGGCGAATATCGAGGTTGTAGGGAAAGGCTCAGATAATGTCTCCAACACTTCACCTCGAAGTGTCGACTCAGTCCCTAGCTAGTCGTTCGTTTCAGATATTTTGTAATCTGAGTTGGTAAATTATTCAGACTCCGACGACAACAAAAAGGACGACCTGAACACTAAATACAAGATAGTCGTTCAATACGGAATGCACAGGGTAGTAACCAGACCAAGGTTGCTTCCATATTATGATATGATCCAATGGGCATTGGATCACATAGATTTACGCACCAGAACTATCATGAACGACCAGTGGGTCACAGTCGAGACTTTTAGACCAGAGCATATCCAGACCATGTATAAGCTCCCAACAACATCTGAATACATGTATGATGCTGAATTCCTAGAGGGATTCAAAGAGAAGGAGTGCACTCAATATGAAAAAACCATGCCTGGTTTGATAAAGGATTGTGTTTCGCGCTCCATGAAATTCACAGCAAATGACCAGGGCGTTTATTCAATCTCTTCACTGGAGCCACAGTATAAGTATGTGGGAATGATGACTTGCCGGCTATTCGGAAGGGAGGACACATCGCATTTCTACATTGCGTGGGTGCCTCTCATGTTTTGGGTCACAAAAGGTTGCTCGTTTAATTGGGAAAAGATACTCTCGGACAGCTTGGCCAACTGGGTCACAGAGTATCGGGAGCAGAAGGCAAGCAAGAGACCGTCCTCTTTTTTCATGTCCACATACATTATGGACACGGTATGTTCTATGACACCATTCCCTTTGATGAGTTGGGCTTGGAATCCAATCCAAGAAAAGCCCGTGCATGAGTATCACGACAAATTGTGGGAGAATAAAGTGGACAAATTCATTTACGAAATTTTCAACTGGGTGATGGTGCCCCTGCACATCGCCATTTTTGGTCGTTCGCCACCTCGCATCTCGAACAACATTGCTACAAATCTGAGTGGTATCACGGACTGGTACGTGGAGGCAGAGTTCTCCTATTTTTGAGTGTTCGGAGCTACTGTTCCCCCACTTGCATTACCACTGTTCATCCCCGACAAGCTGGCTTGTCGCGAGATTGCACGACAAACAGTGATTGGTGGGGTGAGTAAAGAACTCAAAGCATATTCAAAGAAGGTATGGCCATTTTTCCCCATTCGGATAAATTCTTATTCTTTATTGGATTTCGGGCATGCCAAAGCTGAGGCTATAGCCCTGGAAGACCTGAGTTTGGTCTCCATTGAGTATAAAAAACATGATCCTCAGAAAATTGTAAGCAACCATTTAGCTAATTGTGGGCTGAAGAGGTTTGAACACGAGTTTTCACCCCCGGATGACATTTTCTGAGGGGCGAGGTCTTATGGGGAAGTGCTAGTTTAGATCCAATCTTTAGCACCTGAAGACAAGGCCTCTGTATTAAAATTTCAGGAAAACAGATGAAGTTGTCTTCCTGCTTTGTTACGAGGAGTGAGCCCGACCATTTCTGAGATGAAACTGAAGGATGCTGAAGGCTCCAAAGAAGCAACTTCTGTTTCAGGAAAAATCCGTAACGAGGGGGAGAAAATGAATAATCCTAAAGCAGAGGCACAAAATCCGGACCCGCTAGAGACCCAAAATCCAGAAACTGAGACGAGGACCTCTGAACCTCTAAAGAAGCAGGACTCGGTCGTTACCCCAGGAAAGGTACCAAAACAAATCGGGGAACCCATCACTTCTACCACCCCCTTATAGTCGACGCAAGGAAATATAGAAGAAGGATGGATTTTCGATGAGGAACTGAGGCCTATCAGAGCAGAAGAACTTCCCCCAAACGAGCTCTTCTTTGACAAAAAGAGAAAAGTGGTGGTGAAAAGGGAGTTCTACCAGGATGAAGGATCGACTGCTAAAAAATTCAAGGTTATGATCGATGGAAAGAACAAAAATAATAAGGAATTCGCCACGGAGATTGTAGAAACGCTAGGAGCGTATGCATCGGCGAATCAATTCTCGGTTGGGGTGTTAAAAAACCATCTCAAAAGAAAAAATCACCTGATCAAGACTCTCGAAGCTAGAGTAAATTCGGCCATAGAAAGTGCTAAAGGTCAGGTGAGCAGGGAAATAGAACTGGCCCGAGCCCGACTAGCTGATAAAAAGGAAATAGAAGTGCTCAAAGCCAAGTTGGAGCAAGCGCATTCAGTGATACGAGATGGTCGGGTGCAGGCTGGTCAATAGAGGACTATGATTGTAGAGCTACAAACTTAGGTAGAGATCATTGAAAGTAGGGTGATCGATGTCGAGGGGTTTAAATCCCAAGCGAACCAGATTCTGAGCAAGATCTCTTCTGCACAATAGAGTTTGCTCAGCAAAGTGGGAACAATCCGAGAGGATTGTCTATTGATGCATCAGGTTTCTGAGAACCTGACTGACAGAGAAAGAGATGTAGGAGCGGCTCGGGTCGCCTTCCAGAAGGTGGTGATAGCCATGATTGACAGAGTTTCGGCAAGTTCTCTCGGACTCGCCCTCCCATAACAAACTAGAGGTAACATTTTGTTAAAGGATTGGGAGCATAACATTTCCCTGGGCAAGGAACATGCCCAAAAAGTGACCAATTCATTAGAAGAAGCCTTCAATTCTATAGAGGGCAAGCTGTTGGGTATGGACACTGGAGGCGATGCTGAAAAATTAATAGAAATGAATGTAGAACAGATCTTGCTTGATCTGAAAGAGAAGGAGGAGAGAGATTTGGCCGATATCTCTCAGATGGACAGGGTGGACATGGCTCGAGTTGATAAGCATTTGATCCAATCTAGAGCGCAACTAAGTGCCCTCGACATCGTCGATGCACAGATGGGGGAAAAGCTGCAGCAATTAGCCTGAGAATGTTACTTTGTCGAGGCCAGCTGTCAAGCGGAACCTTCGAAGCTCGTATCTCAGTTTGTGGATAGATGTATTTCCTGCATCGAATCCGTGTGAAGATGAACACCTGGCACCAAGTGAAAATAGATTAGGAGAAAGGGAGCGATTGCGCTCCTCTCGGTTGTAACCACATTTGTGTAACCGTAGAGATTCTAATTGATCTGTAAAGATGTATAAATATATCACAGAACGAAATAAACAAGGCTGGACCTTTTTCGTGTTGATTGTAATAGAATTTTTGCATTCGAGAAGTTAATGCAAGCAAATTTGGAGATTCTCAATTCCGTCAAGACTGTGTTACAAGTTTGTTTCTTCGTGTTTCATGTTTCATTTCATTCCATTATTCATAATTGATGTGTTTCGTTATACTTTAGTACGACCACTACTATAACGAGAGGATTTCATTTTTCTGCAATTGCTTATTGTCTTTCCTCTACACCAACTATCAGCGAGTGTAAGACCAATCTGTACTTTTAGAATTCTATATATATATTTTTGCTATGTCAATTATTTCTTTACTAATTTCCTCTTCTGTTTATATGTGAGTTTTCTCTTTGACAGGAACCTTGCATTATATGCAGCTAAATGTTTTTCTTTCACCTCACACCTTTATATTAAAAATATAATACAGTTACGGGAAAGAGCCTTCAATTTGCATTCCTATTTTATTCTTAAAAAGTAAAAATTTCTCTTTTATTTGACTAAATCGAGACAACGTTTAATCTCTCTTTGAATCCTTTCCTACTCTTACTGTTCCTAAATGATTTTCCCTATAGCAACACAACCTAATATTGAACCCGGTCTATCTAATCAAACACATATTGCTTTAAACCTTTTTGACATAATTCTTAAAACTGCTAATAACCGGGAGGAAATTGAACATTCATGGGCAACAATTGAACAAGATATAACTACTCAGGAACAGTTGGAAGCTAGACGATGCAAACGTAGAAATCTTCCTTAGTTTCCTATACCGAAGGTTGACATTACCCTCTTACCCATATTTCACCTACTTTTGGATGCCTTGACACTGTACTTTTTAGCCTTAAGTACAGACTCAGGAACAACATCTTTCTAGCGCCACTGCCGGGGAGCAAAGTTACGAAATCTTTTCCCTGGGAAAACGACATTTATTTTGTTGAAATTGTGACTCTTTGATAGTGAACATAGAGTACACATAGTTTTAAGGATTTTTCAATCTTTCACTTGGCGACTCCACGAAAACATACACTGGCTTTTGGTAGAAAGAGTACCAGACAAAACCCGGATGGAAAGCTGATTACGCCTGTTACTGATCCCGAAGATTTTTTAAGGTTGAGAAGCTCGTTTGAGACAACCGCTATAGTTTATAAACCTAAAAACCCTCCTTTAAAGACTAAATTCCATTCAGAACCTTCTACTTCACACAGTCCTCTGTTTGATACCAAAGATCTGATGTCAAACCGCTCTGAAGTTAGGAGTGAGATTCATTCGACTTCCCCATCTGTACACAAGGGAAAAGGTCCTCTAGAAATTTCGTTGACAGTTGACATACCAGCTTTTCTTCGACAGAACTTCCCAGTCTCACCTCATTCCAATGAGTGTGTTACACACTCATTTTCTACACCCAAATTGATGGCAGCCATCATAGGAGGTGGTGGAGGCACTCCTGGAGGAGGAGGTGGAGGTCAAGTGCAAGTCCCTCCTCCCAGAGTATTTGCAAAAGTAGCAGCGAGATATGATCCCCTAGTTTTTCCTGTTCCCCTCCATGATTTTCCTAAAAACTACATCAAAAATCTTCCTAAGTTCACCGGGGAGGGAGATCTAAACGTAGCCGAACATATAAATTTCTTTGACCAATTTGCATATTTCTATGGTATCGAGCATGAAGATGTCTATTCAAGACTACTTGTCCAGAACTTTGAAGGACAGGTCCAAACTTGGTTTCAGAGCCTCCCTGCAGCTTCTATCCGGACATATGATGCTTTGGAAGATGCTTTCCTCAGACAATGGGGAGAGCGAAAAGATCACTTATATTACCTTACCAAGTTTGGGTCCCTAAAGAAAAAGAACTCAGAAATAGTTATGGAATTTATTCTGAGATTCAACAAATTGTATAATAAGATTCCAGCCACTGTTAAACCCTCCGAACCCTCAGCCAAAGTAACTTTCGCAGGAGCTTTCAAGCCAGATTTCGCACTATTGTTGAGAGAAAGAAGAGGAGCCACCCTAAATAGAATGCAAGATGATGCTGTCGAAATAGAATCTAATATGATGGCTTCAGGTAAATTAAAGGATAAAGTAGAAACAGTCAACCACAAGAATATATGCTATAGGGAACCAGCGAGTCCTTCGGGCTCAAATAGATAGACTGATGATAGAGTAGATGATATGGCCCGAATAATTAAAGAACTGTCCAACAAAATCTCTAGGATGGAGTTGGACCAGGTTAAAGCTAATTATTCAAATAAAAAGGACTTCAGGAGAAACCCAAATCCCCAAAATCAACAGAGACAAATAAAAATTGAAGATGAAAAAATACAAGCTCCACTAAAAAATGAAAATTTTATAGTAGAAAACGACCTCCAAGATTTCGGAGATTCGGAAGATGAAGTCACAAATTTTGGTGATGATTGTTCGCAGCCGTATCTGACTCGTGCAGACTATGAAAAATCTTTGAACACCCCACAACCATCTAATGAGGATGAAGAAGGTGATCACACTGATCCTTGTGTATCTCAACCAAAAACAAAAATGATAATGGCTGAGTTTCAACCAAAGTACAATCTAAGATCTAAAAATAAGCCCACCTCAAGGGATCAACCTAAGAGAATTCTTCAAAGGGGTCAAGATCATGAACCTCCTTCAGAAGAGACCTTGTTACCCAGTAACAAAACCAAGGTAGTAAGCACTCAAGAGTTCGAAGAGAAAAAAGTTGAAACTCAAACACAAGAAACTGAACCAATAGATAAAGTTACGACTCCAACTAGGATCACGAGTGATAAAGCGATCCAGACAAATAAGTCAGAAAGGAAAAATTCGGAAGTATTGACCAAAGAAACAGACAAGGTAAATGCATCTTTTAGTTTTGAAAACGAGTTAAACAAAATTAAGATACCGATTTCTTTGGTAGAATTAGCAAAAAATCCCACTTATCGGAAACAAATTGCCAAAGCAATGGGTGTCTATGAGCTAGAAAGTCAGTCTGATGTTATAAACCTAGAAGATGACAGACCTAACATCACCTTTGGTCCTCATTTTGAATGATCCAAAGACCACATTGCTCCCTTTTATATTACCCTGAATATACATGATCAGTTACTGCATAATTGTATGTTAGACTCAGGGGCTTCTCATAATGTTATGCCCAAGATAATAATGGACAAGTTGAGTCTCCAGATTACAAGACCTTATGGAAATATTTACTCTTTCGATTCGAGAAAGGTTAAATGTATGGGGATGATAAAAGATCTGGTAGTTACCCTGGCTTAGTTCCCGGTCAAGAGTATCTTGATGGATGTGGTTATCGCAGATATTCCCCCCAAACATGGCATGCTGCTATCTAGATCTTAGGGAGCCAAGTTGGGGGGTTCTCTATAGTTGGACATGACATATGACACAATCCCTATTTTCGATGGTCAGTTCACTCATTTGTACGGAGAAACAATTTTAGCGTATACAGTCAGCGACCCTCAAAACCCAAATAACTTTCCCATTTATGTTGCAGATCAAGATCTAGGGAATTGCATATTGTCTTTTGATGATGGTTTAGATGGGTGTCCAGAGGAACTTGATATGAAGAAAGAGGAGACAAGCCATTTGACAGAGGATCTATGTAACAATGGAGTTTGGAAAATGTATTTTGATGGGGCCTTATGTTCTGAAGGGGCCGGTGTGGGAGTGCTCTTAGTGGCTCCCGAAGGTAAATTCATTGTTCCCTTCTCTTACCGACTGCAGTGGGACATAGATTATACTAACAACGTATGTGAATATGAAGCTTTGATCTTAGGATTAGAGGCTGCGAAAAGGATAAATATAAAAAACCTGGAAGTTTATGGTGATGCAGAGCTAATAGTTAAATAAATAAACTGAGAATACCTAGCCAAGCATCCCAGACTAAGAAAATATAGAAATTGTGCTTGGGATTTGATGGAAAAAAATTTCTCATCTGTAAAGGTCCATTTTATACCTCGCACAGAGAATCTACATGCTAACGCATTGGCCAAGGAAGCTTCAACCTTTTCTCCTCCCACGACTGTCAAACTGACATATCACATTGAAGTCAGATACAAACCCTCTATACCAAACAATATCCGACACTGGCAAGTCTTTGAAGATGATGAACAAATCTAGAAATTTATTATAGGAGTAGGTGAGTTCTCTAAAAATCATCTAGACCAAGAGAATCAAAATGAACCGATGTGGATTATGCAAGAGGGTGAAGATCCTGAAACCTTCCGAAAAAAAATAGCAGATCATCGTATGTTGGTCCTTAAAAGCAACCAAATTCTGAAAGGATTAATTCCTTTAGAGAGACTTTTCGATCAGAATGACATACCTGTGAAATCCACTTTGTAGCCCCAACCAAAAGAAGTGGAGGACTGTGATATAGGAACTGAAAAGGAATCTAGGATAGTAAAGATATCTAAGTTCCTCCCTCCCAAGGTAAAAGTCTAGTACAGAGACCTACTCGGATAGTACAAAGATGTTTTCGCCTGGTCCTATGATGAGCTTAGAACGTATGATACTTCCATAATTGAACAAAAGATACCTTTGAAGCCCAGGGTCAAGCCATTTAGGCAAAAGCTTAGGTAAATTAACCCCATTTTGTTACCAGTGATTGAAAAGGAAGTTAATAAGCTTTTAAATGATAAAATAATCGTACCTCTGAGGTACTCAGACTGGGTGGCAAATTTGGTCCCTGTCAGGAAAAAGAACGGAGAAATCAGACTGTCTGTAGATTTCCGAAACTTGAATAAGTCTTCCCTTAAGGATAATTATCTGCTCCCCAAAATGGACCACGTCCTAGAAAAGGTAGTCAGAGCGAATCGAATGTCTATGATAGATGGGTTCTCTGGATATAACCAAATCGCCATGAACGAGTAAGACAGAGAAAAAAATGCTTTCACCACACCATGGGGTACATTCATGTATGAAAAAATGTCATTTGGTTTGATGAATGCAGGAGCTACATTCCAGCGAGCTATGGACATTGCTTTTGTGGGAGAAAGAGATAAGTTCGTAGTCATCTACCTCGATGATTTTACGGTTTTCTCTAAAACTGATGAAGAACATTTGATCCATCTAAAACAGACTTTCGAAAAGTGCCGCAGGTATGGTCTGTCTTTGAACCCAAAGAAATCACATTTCGCTATGCGGCAAGGTAAGCTTCTGGGGAATATTGTATCTAAGGATGGGATCAGGATTGATCCTAAGAGGATTGAAGCAGTAGAAACTATAAATATTCCCAGAAACATAAAAGAAATTCAATCTTTCTTAGGTACAATAAATTTTTTGCGAAGGTTCATCCCTAATTTTGCTGAGATTGTCAAATTGATCATAGGAATGTTGAAGAAAGATAGCTGAGTAAATTGGACGACCAAGGATAAAGAATCGTTCGCTCATATTAAAAAAGTTATCAGTGAGGCACCTGTGTTAGCAAGCCCAGATTACTTGAAAGATTTCCTCATCTTCTCATTTGCTTCTGAACATACTATCGTCGTGGTGCTCCTGCAAAAGGATGACAAAGGCTTCGAATGGCCGATCGTGGTTTTCAGAAAGAGCCTTAGAGATGCTAAACTAAAGTATGGCATAATGGAAAAGCAGGCGTACGCAATGGTGAAAGCGCTAAAATCATTCAGAACCTATGTACTTCATTCAAAAATTATCGCATACGTGCCAACCAGTGCTGTGAAAGATATATTGGTACAACCAGATAGTGATGAAAAAAAAGGACGCTGGCTCACTAGAATACAAGAATTTGATCTGGAAGTCAAGCCTACTAAATTGATAAAGGGACAGGGTTTGGCCAAACTATTGGCTGAGTCAAACCTTAGAGCTCTTGATATTAATTGCCTCCAAGGGGAAGACAGAGACACACACTTGTACGAGTCGGATGACCAGACAGATCCAAGAAAGGTTGAAGAAAAATTCATATCGTCAGGCTGGTATAAAGACATAGTGTTCTACTTGTTAAACTTGAAATGTCCAGATGGACTATCACCAGCCAAATGCAGAACTTTAAAACTCCATGCTATAAAATATTGCATCACCGAAAATTAGCTATACTGGAAGGATCCACTCAGGTTCCTACTGGTCTGTTTGGTTGAGTCAAAAACCCCAGAGGTTATAGAGGAATTTCATGAAGGGGTCTGTGGAGGACACCATGCATGGAAAGCCACAGCCTACAAGATCTTGAGGGCTAGATACTATTGGCTGAAACTATTTTCGGACGTCAATGCCAAAGTGTGTGCCTGCAACCCGTGTCAAATATTCGCTAGTAAACAAAAACTCCCTGCACTACCACTCGTTCCATTCAAAACTGAAGCCCCATTTCAACAATGGGGACTAGATTTCATAGGGGAAATTAATCTCCATTCCAGTGCTCAAAATAAGTGGATCTTAACAGCCACAAATTATTTTACAAAGTGGGTGGAAGCCATTCCAACCAAAAGGGCAACAGACTCGGTGGTGATCAATTTCTTGGAAGATAAGATCTTGTCAAGATTCGGGTGTCCCTGAAAGATTGTTACCGACAATGCCCAGGCCTTCAAGTCCATGGCTATGATCAGCTTCTGTCAGAAGTACAATATTTTTCTCGGCTATTCCACTGCTTATTACCCCCAGGGAAATGGGCTGGCCAAATCATCCAACAAGAGCCTGGTAAACATAATCAAGAAAGTACTAGATGAAAATAAAAGGTCCTGGCATGTGCACTTGAAGTACGCATTGTGGGTCAACCGCATCAGTACTAAAAGTTCTATCGGCATTTCTCCATTTCAAATGGTCTATGGGACAGAGGCGGTTCTACCTATAAACTTAGCGTTGCCAGTAATGAAATTATGGCAGGATCAGAATGAAGAACCCAATCATGTAACCAGGACAATTAACCAGCTGATCGAGGTTCAACAGCATAGAGTGGAGGTTGATGAGAAAATGCAGAATTACCAGGATGATATGAAAGCATTGTTCGACCTCAAGGCAAAAGATAGAGAATTCCTCCCAGGTGACTTAGTATTAAGATGGGATACGAGAAGGGAAGAAGCTGCGAAGCATGGTAAATTTGACCACCTCTGGTATGGTCCATTCAATGTCTCGGCTCCGGAAGGGAAAAACTCCTTCCTGTTGGAAAACATCGATGGAGAAGTCCTCAGTGCCCCAGTCAACGAGCGATATCTGAAACATTACATGACATAATAGTTCTTGATTCATAAAAAAAAAAAAAAAAATTGTAAATAAAAAAATAAAATGTTTGTTTGTATATATATGCATTCTTATTTCCCTTTAGACTTTTGTTTCCTTCTGTTCATAATTTTTAGACACATTTCCAATAAGATTTGTATTTGTTTTTACAGGATTCCAGCTGCAGACGAAACTAGCAGAAAAAGTAATTTGCAGATCGGTGTCAGAAATAGAGCGGCATAAAACAGGTTATACCTAAAATAGTTTCTTATTGCGCAAAGAAAATGAAATAAAAAGTTAAAAAGAAACTTTCTCAAAAATATATGTTATGAAAGACTGTTAAGAGAAATCAAGGTAACATATTTCAAACGACAATACAAAATGTTAGACAGGGGGATCATTGCTTGGTTTGATAATTTTTGTTTTAAAATAAGTTGAATGATACACTAAATAAAAAATGGGCAGTTGAAATAAACTATTCCCGAATTTATCTACAAGAGTCAGTCTCGAGTTGTTTCGATCCCCATATTTTCAGTCAATGAATCGTTGCTTTGTATCCTGTCTATCTTTGGGTCTAAATTTTAGCAAGTCACCATCTTCTCGAGTTATTGCGAAGGGGTAAAAGTATTTTGTTTTAAACCTTAGGGGTTTTGAAACAAATCTTGATAGGAAAGTTGGTCTTCACAACTACTTAATCTCCTGCTAAGTGAAGGAACATTTAGAGCGATCCTAACTTTCCTAGGTTTTTCAACGGTTTCGGAAGAATCAAAGCTTGCTCGAACAGGATGCCCCTTACAAATTTATTATTTTCCCCTGTCTCCCTAAGAACGAAGGTGTTGTGAAGGTCAAAGTAAGATTGATACCAAGTAATCAAAATAAGTTGACAGACCTCTGATACAAAATATTACACAGATATCAGCCCTGATACAAACTAATTGCCCCCATCTTCGTGTTTTAAAAGTAAAATTATAAGACAGGTGGTGAAAGGAAATTCAGAAATGATTGCCCCCACCTAGTCCAGCAAGATGATGAAAGGAAATTCAAAAATGATTGCCCTCATCCCATTGTTTAAATGCATAAATATTTTTCGAAGTGGTGAAAGGAAATTCAGTGAAAGGGGCCAGACAACTTCACCGGGGTACTGAACAGGCTTGCTGGCAGTGAAGCAATGTCTAAGATATCTGTAAGGCTGTTATACATGAATATCACTCTACTCTGGTAATCAATGCTTTCTAAAAACCTGATCAATACCCCAAATTCAGACGGGACTTTCCGATTTAAAAATATATAATAGTGGGATCTCCTAGGGTCATTTCGACTGTCTTAAAACATCCCCAAAGTTAGTAGTGGGAAAGGGAAAATTGTGAAAGGGACTACAACCGTGTTTGGAAAGAGTATCTGATTTTGAAAAAACTTCTCAAGGTAAAAATTGAAGTCGTTTCTCCCCTTCTATCCTTTTCCTTAAGTTTCTTCCACTTGTTTTATCTTATGACTCCATTTACCCAATATTGGCACATGGTCTACTCTTCTTCCCACCTCACAGGAAGGCGGGATCCCTAGTTGGAGCCTATGTTGGAGCCACCTTTGTTTTTTTAACTCATCACAATTTTCATTTTGGATACTTGAAATTCAAAATATGGCCCCTTGATTTTTCCCCGCTCGAAGCTTTGAAAGCTCTGCTACCTTGTCGATTAAGCAACGATGCTTTCTCTACCATCAAAACAAGTTCACTTTTGTAATATCGTTCACTCTTTTTTATTTATTTTAGGGATCTCACAAGTCGGATACTTTAATCCTTGAGTTCACATGTCCCAAGTCACGAAACGACGAAGTCTTTCAATTTTCGCCCGAGACATTAACTAGAGTAAAATCTTTTAACTCATGATTTGACGTTTTCAGGTTTTCGCGCCTCAGCATTCGTCAAACCCAAGTTTTTATTTTTACGTCCCCGAGAGCCAAGAACACGAGATACTTTTGTGATAACCTTGGTCAAGAATTAAAAGCAAAAAGATAACCTTGGTTAAATCTTTTCTCGGCGTCTCGCCACTCGGCACTATCTTTTCGAAAGTTATGATGTCTAAAAACCAAATCACGAAGTCACAACGTAATTATAGAAATATTAATTAGTCGCCTAATCTAATATTTTCATCCCCTAATTTGAGCCATAATTATCGCCATCGCACGGTTTCGCGACTCGGCATGCCAATCTCCCAGAAACTTGCCTTCGAAGTTCCGAGTCACGATATGGTGAATAAATTGATTATAATATTAATGAAGTTCCAAATCACGATTACTGTTAATTAAGCCAAAGTTGGTCCTCACGATATCGCGAGTTAGGGACTCAAAGTGTTAAAAGAAAATCTACAAAGTAGAGAACAACGAGGAATTGATAAAAGGTGGTAAATTTTCATAGTTCAAGATAAAGCAAAATATATCCCGCAACCCAAGGCTTGCACGTTTCTCAAGGTAACCATCTCACTCCCTACTCCGACTGACTATCAAACCGCCAAACATTGATGACATTAATGGAGAATTAGGGAAAATCCATGAATAATAAGATCAGATTTTATGAAATAAATTTGTCTCTAATTGCGATTTGACAGACTTATTTCAAAAAGTACAGAATTTTCAAATATATACAGGAGTTTTCATTGTATTATAATGAAAACATTTTTTCATAAGCACGCAGAGCTTGCCATTTTCTGAGTGAACTAATTTCTGCATGTATACACAGTTCTATCGCAGAAGGGAGAAAACGCAAGTTTCAGCCATGGCTCTAAGGAAAGCAGCAAAGGCGAATATCGAGGTTGCAGGGCAAGGCTCAAATAATGTCTCCGACACTTCGCCTCGGAGTGTTGACTCAGTCCCTAGCTAGTCGTTCGTTTCAGATATTCTGCAATCTGAGTTGGTAAATTATTCAGACTCCAACAACAACGAAAAGGATGACCTGAACACTAAATACAAGATAGTCATTCAATCTGGAATGCACAGGGTAGAAACTAGACCAAGGTTGCTTCCATATTATGATATGATCCGATGGCCATTGGATCACATAGATTTACCCACCAGAACTATCATGAATGACCAACGGGTCACAGTTGGGACTTTTAGACCGGATCATATCCAGACCATGTATAAGCTCCCAACAACATCTGAATACATGTATGATGTTGAATTCCTAGAGGGATTCAAAGAGAAGGAGTGCACTCAATATGAAAAAACCATGCCCGGTTTGATAAAGGATTGGGTTTCGCACTCTGCGAAATTCAGAGCAAATGACCAGGGCGTTTATTCAATCTCTTCACTGGAGCCACAGTATAAGTATGTGGCAATGATGACTTATCGGCTATTCGGAAGGGAGGACACATCGCATTTCTACATTAAGTGGGTGCCTCTCATGTTTCGGGTCGCAGAAGGTTGGTCGTTTAATTGGGCAAAGATACTCTTAGACAACTTGGCCAACTGGGTCACAGAGTATCGGGAGCATAAGGCAAGCTGGAGACCGTCCTCTTTTTTCATGTCTGCATACATTATGGATGTTGTATGTTCTATGACACCATTCCCTTTGATGAGTTGGGCTTGGAATCCAGTCCAAGAAAATCCCGTGCATGCGTATCACGACAAACTATGGGAGAATAAAATGGACAAATTCATTTACGAAATTTTCAACTGGGTGATGGTGCCCCTGCACATCGCCATTTTTGGTCGTTCGCCACCTCGCATCTCGGGTAGCATTGTTGCAAATCTGAGTGGTATCGCAGAATAGTACGTGGAGGCAAAGTTCTCCTATTTTAGAGTGTTCAGAGCTACTGTTCCCTCGCTTGCATTACCAATGTTCATCCCCGACAAGATGGCTTGTCGTGATATCGCCCGACAAACAGTGATTGGCAGGGTGAGTAAAGAACTCAAAGAATCTTCGAAGAAGGTATGGCCGTTTTTCCCCGTTCAGCTAAATTCTTATTCTTTATTGGATTTCGGGCATGCCAAAGCCGAGGCTGCAGCCCTGGAAGACTTGATTTTGGTCTCCATTGAGTATAAAAAACATGATCCTCAGAAAATTGTAAGAAACCATTTAGCTAATTGTGGGATGAAGAGGTTTGAACACGAGTTTTCACCCCTGGATGGCATTTTCTGAGGGGCGAGGTCTTATGGGGAAGTGCTAGTTCGGATCCATTCTTTAGCACCTGAAGACAAGGCCTCTGTATTAAAATTTCAAGAAAACAGACGAAGTTTTCTTCCTGCTGTGTTACGAGGAGTGACCCCAGACGTTTCTGAGATGGAATCGAAGGATTCTAAAGGCTCCAAAGAAGCAACTTCTAGTTCAGGAAAAATCCATAACGAGGGGGAGCAAACGAATAAGCCCAAAGCAGAGGCACAGAATTCGGACCCACTAGAGACCCAAAATTTGGAAACTGAGATGAGGACCTCTGAACCTCCGAAGAAGCAGGACTCGGTCATTACTCTAGGAAAGGCAGCGAAACAGATAGGGGAACCCATCACTTCTGTCACCCCCTTGCAGTCAACGCAAGGAAATATAGAAGAAGGATGGATTTTCGATGAGGAACTAAGGCCTAAAAGAGCAGAAGAACTTCCCCCAAACGATTTCTTCCTTGACAAAAAGAGAAAAGAGGTGGTGAAAAGGGAGTTCTACCAGGATGAAGGATCGACTACTAAAAAATTCAAGGTTATGACCGATGGAAAGAACAAAAAGAATGAGGAATTTTCCACAGAGATCGCAGGAACGCTAGGAGTGTATGCATCAGTGAATCAATTCTCTATTGGGGTGTTAAAAGACCATCTCAAAAGAAAAAATCGCCTGATCAAGACTCTCGAAGCCAGAGTAGCTCTGGCCATAGAAAGTGCTAAAGGTCAGGTGAGGGGGGAAATAGAACTAGCCCGACTAGATGATAAAAAGGAAATAGAAGTGCTCAAAGCCAAGTTGGAGCAAGTGCATTCAGTGATCTGAGATGGTCGGGTACAGGATGGTCAATAGAGGACTATGATTGCAGAGCTACAGACTCAGGTAGAGATCACTGAAAGTAGGGCGATCGATGTCGAAGGGTTTTAATCCCGAGTGACCCATATTCGAAGCAAGATCTCTTCTGCATAGCAGAGTTTGCTCACCAAAGTGGGAACAATCTGAGAGGATTGTCTGTTGATGCATCGGGATTCTGAGAACCTGACTGACAGAGAAAGTGATGCAGGAGTGGCTCGGGTCGCCTTCCAGGAGGCGGTGATAGCCATGAATGAAAGAGTTTCGGCAAGTTCTCTCAGACTCGCCCTCCCAGAACAAAATAGAGGTAACATTTTGTTGAAGGATTGGGAGCATAATATTGCCTTGGGCAAGGAACATGCCCAAAAAGTGACCAATTCATTAGAAGAAGCCTTCAATTCTATAGAGGGCGAGTTGTTGGGTATGGACACTAGAGGTGATGCCAAAACATTAATAGAAATGAATGTAGAACAGATCTCGCTTGATCTGAAAGAGAAGGAGGAGAGAGATTTGGCTGATATCTCTCATATGGACAGGGTGGACATGGCTCGAGTTGATAAGCATTTGATCCAGTCCAGCGCGCAACTAAGCGCCCTCGACATCGTAGATTTACAGATGGGGGACAAGATGCAACAGTTAGCTCGAGAATGTTAGTTCATCGAGGCCAGCTATCAAGCGAAACCTTCACAGCTTGTATCTCAGTTTGTGGACAGATGTATTGCCTACACCGAATCCGTGCGAAGATGAACACCTGGCACCAAGTGAAAATAAAGTGGGATAAAGGGAGCAATTGCGCTCCTCTCAGTTGTAACCACTTGTGTAACCATAGAGATTCTAACTGATCTGTAAAGATGTATAAATATATCATAGAATGAAATAAACAAGGCTGGACCTTTTTGGTGTTGATTGTAATAGAATTTTTGCATTCAAGAAGTTAATACAAGCAAATCTGGAGATTCTTGATTCTGTCAAGACTGTGTTACAAGTTTGTTTCTTCGTGTTTCATGTTTCATTTCATTCCATTATTCATAATTGATGTGTTTCATTATACTTTAGTATGACCACTACTATAACGAGAGGATTTTGTTTTTCTACAATTTCTTATTGTCTTTCCTCTGCACCAGCTATCAGTGGGTGTAAGACCAATCTGTACTTTCAGAATTCTATATATATATTTTTTCTATGTCAATTATTTCTTTACTAATTTCCTCTTTTGTTTATATGTGAGTTTTCTCCTTGACAGGAACCTTGCATTATATGTAGCTAAATGTTTTTCTTTCACTTCACACCTTTATATTAAAAATATAATACAGTTACGGGAAAGAGCCTTCAATTTGCATTCCTATTTTATTCTTAAAAAGTAAAAATTTCTCTTTTATTCGACTAAATCGAGACAACGTTTAATCTCTCTTTGAATCCTTTCCTACTCTTATTGTTCCTCAATGACTGTCCCTGCAGCAACACAACTTAATATTGAACCCGGTCTATCTAATCAAACACATATTGCTTTAAACCTTTTTGACATAATTCTTAAAACTGCTAATAACCGGGAGGAACTTGAACGTTCATGGGAAGCCATTGAACAAGATATAACTACTCAGGAACAATTGGAAGCTAGATGACGCGAATGTAGAAATCTTCCTTAGTTTCCTATACCGAAGGTTGACGTTACCCTCTTACCCATCTTTCACTTACTTTCGGATGCCTTGACACTGTACTTTTTAGCCTTAAGTACATACTCGGGAACAACAACTGACACCAACCATTTGGGCCGTTTGACAAAATTGAAGCAATCAGGCACAATAGAAGACTTCATAGCTGCATTTGAGCACCTGGATTTTCGAACAGAGGGCATGACTGATGCTTTCTTTCAAGAGTGTTTTATTTGTGGCCTCAAGGAGGAGATTCGGGCCCATGTTCTCATGGCTCTACCTACAACTTGGGTGGAGGCTATTAAAAAATATAAAGAAGCACAACAAATTGTTTCCTCTCAAAACCGTAAGCCTTCCTTTATCCCTTGCCCTAAACCAGTAAACCCCACTACTCCCTCCACCCCATTAAAAGTCAAAAAATTGACCAGGGCTGAAATGGCTAAACGCCAACTCAAGGGCCTCTATTACAATTATGATGAAAAATATTTCCCAGGCCACAGATGTAAGAAACAAAAGATTTTTATGGCCATCTCTGAGGATATTATGGAAGAGGATGTTGACACTCCCTTTATGCCCGAGTCACCAGAAATCACTGATATAAACCCTCCCTCTGACCCTCCCGAAGTCGAACCGATCATTTCCCTCAACCCTCTCGTCAACTTATCTGCCGCCCAAACCCTCAAGTTAATTGGTTATATCAAGCAACAAAAGGTCATCATTCTGGTTGACAGTGGCAACATCCACAATTTTATTCATCGTCGCATTGCCCAAGAAACCCATTGTTACATCCATGCTATCAACAATTTCCAAATCATGATTGCCAATGGTGGTTCTATGAAATGTGGCAGACATTGTGAAAATGTGCGTCTCCAAATCAGTGACTACCACCTAAAATCCCATATGTTTGCTATTGACATGGGTGGTTGTGACATTGTGTTGGGTGCAGACTAGCTAAGGACTTTGGGTCCCATTCTCATATATTTTCAGAACTTAACCATGCAATTCGACCAAGGAGGCCACCAATATAAATTCCAAGGAATCATTGTTGGTTCACCTGAGGTCATCAGTTCTCATCGCATGGAAAAACTGCTCAAAAAAGGTCATTCTGGTGTCATTGCCCAACTCCATGCCATACAATCCATAGAGACACCATCAGTGCCCCAAGACCTCCAAGCTCTCCTTTCTAAACATCAAATAGTATTTTCCACTCCTCAAGGACTCCCTCCCTCCCATGGTGTCCATGATCATTCCATTCCCCTTGTCCAAGGAAGCCTTCCCCCCAATATATGTCCATATCGCCACCCCTTTGCACAAAAAATGAAATTGAAAAAATCATCCAGGAACTCCTTATTGCCAGCGTCATCCGTCCTAGTACGATCCCTTACTCCTCTCTGGTCATCATGGTACTAAATAAAGAAGGTTCTTGGAGAATGTGTCCTGACTTCCGTGCTCTCAACAAACTAACTGTCAAAGACAAATTTCCCATTCCTGTCATTGATGACCTCCTGGATGAATTGAGTGGCACCTAATTATTTACCAAACTTGATCTTCGCTCGGGCTATCACCAGATACGTGTGAAAGAGGCCGACATTCCCAAGACCACCTTTCACACTCATGAGGGCCACTATGAGTTTTTGGTCATGCCCTTTGGTTTGTGTAATGCCCCCTCCACCTTCTAGAGCCTCATGAACCATGTCTTCTATCCTTTTCTTCATAATTTTGTCTTAGTTTTATTTGATTATATTCTCATCTATAGAAAAACCTAGACAGACCATCTTACTCATGTGGATCAAGTTCTCTGCCTACTCCCTCAGCACCAACTTTTCCTGAAACAGTCCAAATGTACTTTTGGTGCCTCGGAAGTAGAATACTTGGGTCATCTAGTGGGAAAGGAGGGCATCAGGGTGGACCCGAAAAAGATTAAAGCTATGCAAGATTGGCCACACCCAAAGACTCTCAAAATCTTGCATGGATTTTTGGGCCTCACAGGGTATTATCGCAAGTTCGTTAAGAATTATGAAAATATTGCAGAACCTCTCACGGCTCTCCTCAAAAAGAACTCTTTCACTTGGACTCTAGCAGCTGCTCAAGCTTTTCAAACCTTGAAGACGATCATGTGCACCACTCTGTTTCTAGCCCTTCCCGACTTCACAAAGACCTTTGTGTTGGAATGTGACACCTCAAGGAAAGGAATCAACACTGTCCTTATGCAAGAGGGTCGACCTTTGGCCTTCACTAGCAAGCAACTATCTGAAAGGAATATGGGCAAACCCATTTATGAAAAAGAAATGTTGGTGATTTTGCATGTTGTTGAGTTGTGGCATCCTTATCTCTTGGGGCAATGCTTCCAAATTAAGACCGGCATCAAAGCCTCAAGTACTTTATGAAACAATGCATTTCCTCCCAAGAACAACAAAAATGGGTGACTCTTTGGATATGATTATGAGATCATTTACAAGAAGGGAAAAGACAATGTCATGGCGGATGCACTGTCCAAAAAATATGAAGACAAAGGATCCCTTTTTTCTCTTTCCTTCATTGTACCCGATTGGCTCCAAGCTATGCGCTAGGAATGGCTTCAAGATCCCAAAAGTTTGCGTCTGATCCAACAACTGCAGAACAAGGCTCTGGCTCCCCTAGGGTACTCCTAGCTCCAGGATGAGCTTCGATACAAAGGCCACTTGTATTTAAGTAAACAATCCAATCTCAAATCCATGGTGCTTTCTAAGATTCATGCTACACCCACAATAGGGCACTCAAGGTTCACCAAAACATATGACCGAGTCAAACGTTCTTTTTTCTGGGATGGTATGAAACAGAACATCTGTAAGTTTGTCGCTGAATGTTAGGTGTGTCAACACAACAAGGGAGAAACAGTCAAATCTCCAGGCACCCTCCAACCACTTATGATTACCCCTGCTATTTGGAAGGATATCTCTATGGAATTTATTAGAGGCTTACCCAAATCAGGGAATAAATCAGTCATAATGGTGGTGGTGGATCGCCTTTCCAAGTATGCTCATTTTTGTGCTCTTCCCCACCCATTTACTGCATCCACGGTGACTCAAATTTTCATGGACCAGGTCTTCAAACTTTATGGCATGCCACACTCTATTGTTTCCGATCGAGACCCAACTTTCACAAGAAATTTTTGGCAAGAGTTGTTTAAGCTACAAGGCACACAATTGCATCTCAGCTCAGCTTATCATCCCTAGACAGATGGTCAAACGGAAGTTGTCAACAAGTGTTTGGAAACATATCTGAGGTGCTTTGCCTCTAAAAAAATAACACCAGTGGGCTCAATGGTTACCCCTCACCGAATGGGGGTACAAAACTACATACCATACATCCACTCGCATGACTCCTTTTGAAGCAGTATATGGACAGAAGCCACCTTTAGTTCTCTCATACTTATCGGGTACCTTGAAGGTCCAGGCAGTTGACCAAACACTTATAGTCCAAAATGATATCCTTTTTACCCTTAAAGAGAACTTGGTCATGGCACATAATAGAATGAAGCAGCAAGCATATCAAGGTCGCTCTGAACATCAATTTGTAGAAGGGGATCAGGTGTTTCTGAGACTGCAACCATATATGCAAACTTCCCTCAAGGCTGAGCATTGTCAGAAGCTAGCACTCAAATTTTATGGCCCTTACACAGTTCTCAAGCATGTGGGACAAGTCGCATATCATTTAGCTCTGCCGAGTCAGTCGAAGCTACATCTTTTTTTTCATGTTTCATGCTTGAAGAAGGTGATTGGAACTAGGTGCCAAATTCAAACCAACCTTCCAGATTTAGCTGAAGAAGGATCCATTTGGCTACAGCTAGAAGTAGTTTTGGACTAGCACGAGTGTCGCTTGTGTCAGAGAACCATCAAGGAAGTTCTAGTACAATGAAAATATATGACTCCAACAGATGCCACTTGGGAACCAACTACCATTCTACAATATTTTCCACATCTCAAGCCTTGAGGACAAGGTTGTTTTTAAGGGGGTGGACATGTTAAGGTCCTAACCTGC
>CBVK0102997916.1:0-14693 GCA_900067695.1 Picea abies | reverse complement strand
TCTTGGAGATTATTGTAACATAGCATTGATCGATTGGAGGTTGCCCCCTCAAAGAGGCCTGTAAACATTTCTTTCTAAATCAAAGTTCTATTTCTATTGCTATTCTTATATCATTTTTGTGTATTGTGAAGATTATGCTGGATATGTTACTGTTATTCTGCTATTTCTAGCATTTTTTTTTTGTTCTACATATTTTATATATTTGGTATCTTGCAATATTTCTACAACTTCAATATTAATTATGAATTTACAGTTATTGTCACCTACTAATTTCTACAAAGTTAATGTTCATGTCATATTTTTTTAACTCTAGTAACTAAGTTTGTCTATTGCCCCTATGTGGATTGTATGTGTTCTACACATGTTTCTTTAAATGTAATTTGAAATAGGTGAAAGTTATAAATAGTACATTATGAAGGATGCATTTCTTCAAAGGTCAACTTCATAGGGCATATTTAGTAACATGGATTTTTTACAAGTTACTTGGCTACCACTATGTGAAATGAATAATACAACACATTGTACAACTCATAGAAATCCATGACATTTACTTCTCACAGTTTCATAATAGCCTCCATTTTTTCACATATCTGACCAAATATAACTTCCATAAATCATTTGGTTACCTTCTGAATCAAATTTATTGTCAATGTCTACTATGTGAAATGGACATTTACTTCACACATTTTCTTAATAGCCTCAATCCTTTTGCAAATAAGACCAAATATACGTGCCATAAATGACTTTATTGTCATGCAAATTAGGTTTCTTCTCAGAATTCACAGTTTCAAATGATTGCAAGTGCTATAATATGAAATCCTGGTGTATACCCCTGACCTTCGAGCGAAGATCCATGCATGATCTTCTCTAAACCATGAAAGAGTTAAGAAAAACCCTTGATTAAGACTGCAAAGTATTTTTGTGTCTTGCAATTTAGGCGCTTTCAACACAATTCTACCACTTTCTCTGCAACACCCGAGATGTGAAGCTCCGAATGGATGTAAGGGATAATCCCCCTCTCTTTAGCCCCTTGGAAAAGTGATGACAACCAAGGCCTTAGTGCAAGCTGCTATCATGACTCACAATCTCGCAAGTTTGAGAGTCAAAGACTCTCGACTCCTCTCGTTCCAAACCTCTGATACCCAAGATGCAATATGGGTATGGCTCCTCCTTGTTAGCTCCTTTACAAGTGACCTCCGGCTAGAGCTTAATTCTAGCACCTCTTACAAATTGTGACTTCATGAGTTAGAGTATTGAACGCTCATGCTCCTCCCTTGCAAATCCCCAAAATGCAATAAGTGAATAGGGTGTTGATTCCTTCACAGTGACGCATGTATGGCACCTATCACCCACTTCGACTTGTTTTTGTGCAATGTATGTTTGTGCCACCTGTCAACCATGTGGTCTCCACTTACAGGATGTGCCACCTATCTGCACAACCCCTCGACGATCAGCACTTCGCGACTTTCACAATCCAAATGCAATGTTTCCCAACCTTCGAACCCCTGAAACATGATTCCACGTGTGGTTTGGTCCAATGGTTCTCCCTTGGTCAAGA
Organism: Picea abies; assembly: GCA_900067695.1. Taxonomy (NCBI): domain Eukaryota; kingdom Viridiplantae; phylum Streptophyta; class Pinopsida; order Pinales; family Pinaceae; genus Picea; species Picea abies. The sequence continues at coordinate 13,135 of CBVK0102997916.1, read as the reverse complement.
TCCAATGGCTTGGATCTTTTTCCATGCACTTCGCGACTCGGGACTTGGAGTGACCAAGAATTTGGCCTGTCCTCCAAAATCATGAACCCCAAATTCACGAAATGATCCAATGACGTGGGATAAGCCATGATCAATGGCTCACATTGACCCTCGAGTCCTGTGTGATGGATTTCTCTAGCCTCTAACCATCTTGCAACTTTAGTCAATCCTACAGTCCTCGCAATATCTCAAGTTCTCCACAAAGAATTTAGACCATCTATCTCTATCTTGACAACCTTAAATTCTAAACTTTGGCAAAGGAACTTGGAATTGCTCCTTTCTTAATTTCGATCCAATTCAACCTTCACTCACCCTCTACGACCTCTAAAAAAAATTGATTGTATGGGTCTTCGACATTTCCTTGGCGAATTGTAGGCTTCAAGCCTTCTCTGTGCACAAATCTTGCGTGCTTAATGATAGCTTGCAGTTATCTTTCAAGGGAAGATCTGTGCACTCCTTATGACAAAGTTTCTTCAATTCCTCTATGAGATTGAAGAAATTTTGTTCTCTTTAACCCCAGGTTTTGCACACTTTTCACGACTCTGTTCCTTGTTAGCACTCCTTCTTGTAAAAGAACAATTGAGTCTCTTCTGAGGGTTCTGAGATGAATTTCAGAACCTGGTCGATGCACTCCTTATAGACCCTCCACTACACTCTTTGTAGGAGTTCTCAGAAAGAGAAATCTCCCCTTATCCATAATTCAATCATTCAACATAGAATTCTAGAGCCTACACACACACATAGCATTTAAAATAAAATGCACATAGAGAATATAAACAAGCCTGCAACATACCATTCAACAGGTGGTTCCATAAACTATAACAAACACACAGATTGGAATCAAAGCTTTCTTCTATTAATTCTAGTGCTCTTGTACATGGTCAATAGTAGCTAAAATGCATAAAATTCTCTGTTCTCCTATATTCTTCTTTGTAGCTCTACAACTTACGAATTATGAATTATGTTACAAAGATACAAGGTGATGGTGTCTATGACCCATTTTCCCTCCTACGCTTCTAAAGCTATGTAATCTATCATTTAAATCTACCTACTTGCATTAAACATACATAAATTCTTATTACATTCGTGAATAGGAACATACACTCCAAATCAGTTTGGATCTTCAATACATAAATGCTAATGCACTTTCCTCCTGATCATTACATTAATGTTTCAGATTTTAAAATTCAAAATGTTTTCATAAAAAAATGTGTTCAAATGAAATCTACACGTCTAGCTGTCTCCTTTCGCTAGGCGCGTGCTTGCTGGCTTTATGTGATGCTTTTGCATCATACTCCCTCACTTGAAATTTTTCATGAAATCCTATTCATGAGCTCTTGCATGGTCTATCCATGCCTTTGAATTTTTTCTTCATTCTCCAAACTAGCATCTTCAACTTGATTTCCTTTCCACTTGACCAAGTATTCAAAATACTCTTTTCTCCTAGTCTTTCTGCTAATCCTCTTGTCAATTGTTCTTTCCATATGTGGCTTTTCAGCTACAGTAATTTGTTTTGTCCATTGAATCTTTTCTTGTTCATCTTCAGCTCCTACTTCTTTAGCTCTGTAAGGGTACAAATCTGTGACATTGAATATCGGTGAGATTCCGACCCCATCGGGTAATTCAATCTCATATGTGTTTTCCCAAAATTTCCTTATGACCTTGCATGGTCCAATCATTTTCATATTAAGCTTGTTATACATTCCCCTTGGGAACCTTTCCTTCCTCAAACATGCAAGAATCAAATCGCCAACTTCAAATTGATGTTCTCGCCTGTGTTGATCTGCTCTACGCTTGTACTCTTAACTTGAACTCTGCAACTGCTCCTTAATTTTGTTGTGAAGCTCCTTCATTCCTTCTACAAAGTCCTCTACACTAGCACTCCTGAATTCATGTTTTTCTGAATCTTTCAATTCAGAAACTCCCCTTGGTTGTATTCAAATTACAATCTGGAATGGAATGTGCCCTGTTCTTCTATTAAATGAATCATTGTAAGCAAATTCTTCCCGTGGCAGAATATGATCCCATTGACTGTGGTGTTTAGTCACTCAAATCCTCCACTGATCTACCAAACTTCGATTCACTGCCTCAGTCTGTCCATCCATCTAAGGGTGATATGCTGAGCTAAAAGATAAATTAGTCCCCATCTTCTTCCATAGGGTACTCCAAAAATGACCAACAAATTTGGTATCCCTATCTGATACAATACTCTTTGGTAAGCCGTGAAGTCTAACAACTTCCTTGAAAAATAGATTTGCAACGTGTGTTGCATCACTGGTTTTCTAACATGGTATGAAATGTGACATTTTATAAAATCTTTCGACTACCATGAAGACTAAGTCACAACCCCTTTGCGTCCTTGGAAATCCTAACACAAAATCCATACTTACCGCATCCCACGGTCTCTCTAGTACTGGAAATGGTTGATACAACCCTATATTATGTCTCTTCCCCTTAGCATGTTGGAAAATTCTGCATCTGTCCATGAATTTCATGACATCTATTCTCATCCCCAGCCAATAGTATGAGCCATTCAACTTCAAGAATGTTTTATCATGACTGAAGTGTCCAACCAATCCTCCACTGTGATTTTCCTTCAACAAATTCTCCCTCATGAATTATTTTGGAATACATAGTTGATTTCCTTTGAACAATAATCCATCCTGGATCATATACTCAGTCCATTGGATTTTTTCCCTGAGAATTTGATTCTCAGACACCTCATATGATTCTCTGAAATCTGGATCATCCTTGTACATTTCTTTGAGGTTATCAAAACCTAAAGTCTTGACTTTGAATTCCTGCAATAGCAAAGATTTCCTGCTCAAAGCGTCAGCCACTTTGTTAGTAGTTACAAAAATATGTTTAATCACAAAAGTAAAATTCTACATGAACTCAACCCATTTAGCATGTTTTTGGTTCAACTTCTCCTGTCAAGTCATGAATTGCAAAGCGTGATTATCGCTATACAAAACGAACTCTTTGGGAACCAAATAGCGCCTCCATTTCTTTAGCGCTTGTATGACTGTGTAGAATTATTTTTCATATGTGGAGTACTTGATCTTTGCTTCATTAAGTTTTTCACTGAAATACGCGATCATCCTATTGTCTTGGCTCAAGACCACTCTAATGGAAAATCCACTCGCGTCACACTTGACCTGAAATGTTTTGCTGAAATCTAGCAAAACCAAAATTGGTTGCTCAATGATCTTCGTCTTCAGCAGGTTGAAGCTCTTCTCCACTTCGTCTGTCCATTGAAAAGATTTATTCCACTTCTTCACTATATCCATCATCGGTTCACTAATTCCACTGAAGTTTCGGATGAATTTCCTTTAGAAGCTATCCCACCCATGGAAGCTTTGAACTTTGAACATGCTCTTCGGCGATGGCCAATCCTTAATCGTCTTTATCTTCTCTAGATCCATTTTCAATTCATTTGCAGAGATAAAAAAACCCAAATGAATGAGTTATGTCTGCATAAATGATGATTTCTTCATATTGATCAGCAATTTCTCTTGATGCAATCTCCTCATCATGGCTGCTAAATGTTTTAAGTGCTTCACTTCAGTTTTACTGAAAATTAGTATATCGTCCAGATATACAATCATGATTTTTCCAATGAAATCCTTCAGGACTTCATTCATCAACCTCATAAAAGTGCTCGGCACATTCGTCAAGACAAATGGCATGAAAATCCATTCGTAAAAACCTTCATTTGTTTTGAATGTTGTTTTCCATTCATCACCTTCCCTCATCCTGATTTGGTGATAGCCACTTTTCAAATCAATCTTCGAAAAATATTTGGCTCTGCTCAAGCAATCCATCAATTCGTTCATCCTTGGAATTGGAAACCTATACTGGATGGAAATATTGTTGATTTCCCTTGAGTCTGTACACATTCACCAACCACCATCTTTCTTTGGGCTGAGCACTTTCCGAACAACATATGGACTCAAGCTCTCCCAAATCAATCCTTTGTCCATTATGTCCTAGACCTGTCTCTTAACTTCCTCATTCTCCTGCGATGTCAACCTGTACACTTCTTTGTTTGGAAAACTTCCCCCCATTATAAGATCAATATGATGAATTATGGTCCTGATGGGTGGTAATGAACAAGGTAATTCGTCCACCACAATATCAGCGAAATCCTCTAGCAATTCCTGAATTTCCTCCAGTAAATCATCTATCTTAGTATTGGTCAAGACTAATCTAGGTTTTCTTACCACAACAAAGTGCATTTCTTCATCTTTTTTGACTTCATCAATAATCTCCTTCCCATTCATAAGAAGAATAGTACTACTCATCTTTGTTTTCACCTCCTAATCCTTAATTGGCAAAAACATATGCGTTCTACCATTTTTTCCAGAATGTATGTGTTCTTTCTCCCATCATGCACCACATTTCTATTATATTGCCATGGTCTTCCCAACAATAGATGGCAGACGTCCATGGGAATAACATCGCATAAAATTTCATCCTTATATCCACCTATCTTAAACTCAACTAAACATTGTTTAGTGACAGTTACTTGATGCCCTTTTTGCAACGATGAGACTTTGTATGGGGTTAGATGTGTAACAGTATCCAATTCTAGCTTCTCCACAATTTTTGTCTGTAGTGTCCCCAAGGCCAATCCCCCTTGCAAATCATGATATATGAAATGAATTGTAAACATGTCTATAGGCTGGTGAGCCATGTTTTGTATAAGCTAGTAGGCTTATGTGTTTGTTAGGCCATGGAGCCTAAGTGTTGAAGGCCAGGAGCCTGCTGATGTACATGTATGTATGTAGAATGATTAATAAAAATATAAACACCACCAGGTGCAGACCGACCATGATGAATGAGTGAAGGGGGACTGAGCATCCACAGAATGGGCAAGGAATTAGGGGCTGGAAGGTGGGAGAGGGGCTAAGTATTGAGCCTAGGGGCTAAGCCTAAGGGGCTTAAGCCTTAGGATAATATTTTATTATTATTCCAAAATATTTGTGCATTTTATGTATTTATCCTAAGTCTGTTTGGAAGGACACGTGAATTCCCAAATGGTGGGAGGAACGTGTGTTGGTGGAACGCATGCAGTTCCAGGGGTGACAAGTGTCAACCCTGGTGCATGGAAATATAATAGCCGAGATGAAACGTGGAGGGGGATTTCTTCTCCATTCTACCCGACTGTCTGAGGTTGAACCCGTCTGACCTCTGCAAGAATACCCCCATACAATCCCGAAAAAAAAACGATGAGACTATCCCGTGATTGCTGAACCTGTTTGGGAAAGCACATGTCTGTTTTTCCCAATTGGATGTTGTGGCCACGCAGTGCTGGACTGCGCATGGCATACTGGCCAGAGTAAGCTTGTGCTGAGCTTGTGTATGACCTCTCTTCTAGTGAGGGAGGCGTTTGTGGTTGGAAGAGGCAGGTTGTCAGGCCTGTGAGCAACTCTTTCCAGGTGAAAGAGCTTGTTGGGAAGTGGTTTCTTCCAGAGAGTGCCCAGCACCAGCTACGGGTTCTGAGACTTCATGATCTGGCCTGTTGCCAAGGCCCAAAGAGGGAGGTTCGTACCGATGGACTGTGCGTATGAAGGTGTATACTCCCGATTGAAACAGGCATGTGGGGAATGAGAGTCTGGTAGTAGTGGGCGTAAGATGGCATCTTTGGGAAGAATCCTTCCAGATATTTATGTGTTGTTTTCCCTATAACCTCAGCCTAGCCTAGGATTCCTTGCCTTGGGGTGGAGCTCAGTCCCAGCTCGGGGATGACCCACTGTTGAGATGATGAGTAGTGTGGTCGAAGGATGGGAGGTTCATGGAAGGCCTACACTTGGTTGGTGGATTTCACCACTATTACAAGATAAGTATCTAACTATGTTCTTATCACATTTTGCATGACTGTGATATATAAATTATCATGTTTTCTGCTATGTAAATGAAATACTATTGAAACCTATGGATTGTCTAATTATAACAGTAACTATATGTTTATTCTGAGAATTAAAATTTATCTCTTTACTGTTACGCATGTGAATATACAATTCTGTATGTTTTCTGTAAAAGTCCATGTACAGTTTGTTACATAGTGCATTATAAGCTCTGGGTAAGCGAAAAGGCACACTACAAATTGGTATCAGAGTGAAGGTTTCGACACTGAGCCTAGATGGGCCAGTGGAGTGGTCTTTGGACTGAGAATGTGAGGAGAAATTGATTCAGGAGGACCAATTTCGGACCTTGGTTTGCTCCGAAGCATCAAGGAGACACTTGACAAGTTTTTATTAAGAACTCATGAAGTTTAGCGGTGCAGTGAAACTGCAGCCGATGTGGTCTATGGCCACGGGGAGATAGGTCTCTACACCAATGGTGTTAGAACCTTAGGATCCATTCGGGAGGGAAGGCGAGCCCTCGTGACCGTCGGATCTGGAAAAATGTGCACAAGGTTTAAAGCCTTTGGATATTGCACATGGGATTGGAAAACCGCGATACGCAAAATCCCGATTTGGTTAGGAATGGTCTGAGCCATCAGATCTCGACCGGAAAACCCAACAGCTGTTGTATCTTTCAGGAGGTTTCTGAAGGTTAAGCCTCAGAAACTAGAGGCGAAAGCTCCAAAATAGATCTAAACCATCCGAAAGATGGAGGACACGTGTCGTGAGATTTCCTATTTCGGGAAATCGGGATATCGACATTCGTGAAATCGGGAGTCACGATGACATGAGATCGGGAATTTTCATGGTGGAAGTCTCGGGAATGATCCAAGCCATCTGTTTGTGGGGACACGTGGCAGAGATCGAGCGACCCATCGGTATATCGACTACCAGGGTTTTGAGTTGACATAGAACCTTGTCATCAGGGAATTGCAAGTTGCGAAATCCTAAGATTAGATATGAACTATCCATTCTTGGGAACGTGTGGCTAAGATTGAGGCATTCGGGAAAGTTCTGGAAGGAGAGTCATCCATTGGGAAATCGGGGTTTAGGGAATCGCGAATCCTGAGGACATATGTGTTTCGACATTGGAATGTCTGAAACCCTGATAGGAGGTATGACTGTGGTCATATAAGGGGAGGTCGCATGAGCCACAAGTCTAGCCCGGGGGGCTAGCGAGAGTTAGAGCGCATCAACGTTTGGAAGCCCAAAACCCCAAAAGGATCTGTGCCATAGATTTGAGAAAGATCTAACCGTAGGATTTTTCTAGGAATGGACGTGGACACATGGAGATGTACCACATGCCAGTGGGACGAGAAGAGAAGTGAGAGAGGTGGGACCCGATGACGTCGTTGAAAGTGACGTGGACCCTCATGAACATACCAATTGCCACGGTGGTGAAGGGAGATAGCTGTGCTGTGGGCCCAGAGGATAAAGTAATTCTCGATTTCGTGGATTCGTGAGATAAGTGCATGGGAGCTTGACATTGAAACTTGTGAAGTCGTGAAGTAGTGAGAACGAGAGGAGAAAAGTCAACATCGCTTCTCGGGTTTTCATGAAAGGGAGGTGCCAAGGTTGGATGCCACAACTCATGAAGGTGCGAGTAGAGAAGAGTGATAACACTTATACTTAGACCTAGATTATGGTCATGTGTAGTAGACTCTAGCGAGGAGAGAGCCATACCCTTGTCGCAATCTCGGGTATCGTCATTTAGAGGAATGAGTCGAAGGTTTTCAACTCATGAACTCGCAAGATCGCGAGTTGCAAAAAGGGTGACTTGGATTTCATATTTTTAACTATCAGATCTTCGTGGACCGAGATTCCGAAGTTCCAAAGTCCTAGAAATTGCAAAGCCGAGCAAAGCTCAGAAAATTTGTGAAATTGAAAACATTTTCATAAATTGGATTGTTTATGAATGATGAAGAATGTCAAGAAAACGAAGGCTTGAAAAAGTCTAGTTGTATACGCGTTATATTGCAGAAGACTGATAAGTGCCAGAACTATTTGGAAATTGCCTCAGATGCAAAGAAATGGAAGAAATACATAATACTTCCAGTTCAAGAAACTTATTTAAAACGAAATGTCTTTTATTTTGTTCGAACTGGCTTGCAAATATTGTGGATTGTTCGCGAAGGTTTAATGGCCTGAAAAATTTCAAATTTAATTTCACAGAGTGCGTGTGAAGAGTTCAACGAAGGCCAAAAACACAGTTAATCAACGCTGAGTATGGAGTGGGGAAAAGTCCAGTTTACCCCTAAAATAGAAGATGAACAGGAAGGAAAGGATGTTAACCTGGGAGTCGAAAGATTGAACTCTAATGGGCATGGAAAAGAGATGGATAAGGAAGGACATATGATGAAAATCATTGAAGGGCTACAAATAGATGCCCAGGCTCACCTAGTTGATAGCCAAAAGCTCATGAAAATCTGGGATCGGCAGGGTGAATTCAATTTAAAAATGTTGAAGAGCCTAGAAATAATAGAGAAGAAACTTGAGAAGGGAAGAGACTCAGGTATGAAAGAGAGTCGCAGAAATCATGGGAGAAGAAGTAGATAGAGGAGTGGTAGACAACATCACAGTCACTCCCAAAAACATTCGGACAGGGAGACACACAACAGTTCGAACCCGTCCCCTACCATAAAACATCAAAAATCTGGAAGGGAGGAATTGAAAGGAGAGATGAATAAAATTAAACCTCCAACATTCAATGGAGAACATAAGAAGGAGGAAGATGTCGAGACATGGTTGCTGGGCATGAAGAAATATTTCCAACTGTAGAATTATTTTGCCCATGCAGAAGGTAGAATTGCAATGTACCAGCTGAAAGGAAAAGCGTCCATGTGGTGGGATCAGTTTGTGCAAGTGCACCACATCATAGAGAAAGAGGTCACGTGGAAGGAGTTTAAGAGGTATTTCAAAAAGAAATACCCGACTAAAAGATACTATGACCGAAAGATGAAGGAGTTCTTCGAACTCAAGCTAGGCAGCATGACCATTGATGAGTATGAACGAAGTTTTCTGGAACTACTGAGGTATGTTCCATTCATCAAAGATGAGGCTGTTAAAATTCAGAGGTATGTGAGTGGACTACCACCTTCCATGGGAGACAAGATTGAATATGATGATCCTAAGACCATGGAAGAAACCATAAGAAGAGCGAAATGCTTATACGAACAACAAAGGGAAAAGCCTATCTTTCGGAAGGTTTGGGATGACTAGAAGAGATCTAAGAAAGAACAGAGGTAGAAGGGAGACAAGCCTTCCTTTTTCAGAAATAGTCTTCAGGGACAGCCATCGTTTAGAGAGTCGAGAATGACTGAAGAGAGACCACAAAGACAGAGACAGGAACCCATTCAGTGTTGGGGCTGTCAAGGAAACCACAAGTACAGAGATTGTCCCCATAAAAATGGTAAGGTGAGAAATGTACATATTTTTCAGCAAGATGAAACAGTGGAGGATATGGGTAGTAGAATGTTGAGGATCTACGCAGCCCTGGACAACAAGAAAGTAGAATTTCAATCGCACATGATTGAATTGGAAGGTATGATTAACAACCGACCCCTTATTATTTTAATTGATTCAGAGGCTAGCCATAGCTATGTAGATCCTAAGGTGGTGGAAATTTTGCATCTAACGAAGAGAAAACATGAGAATTCTTGGTTAGTGTAGTTAACCATAGGGACCAAGAGAAAGGTCACTGAATTGGTTAAATCCTGTTCAGTGGACATGAAAGGAATGAGCACTAAGGCTGAATTGAACATTCTACCTTTAGGCTCATATGATTACTTAATTGGGATGGACTGGCTGGACCAGCACCATGCCCTTCTGGATTACTGTAACAAGAGGTTCACATGTCTGGATGAAGAGGGAAATCAGGTAACAATCCAAGGAATTCCCAGAGCTGTGGCTGTGAGGGAAATCTTAGCCATGCAGCTGAAGAAGTGTTACCGGAAAGGCTGTCAATTATTTGTAGCTCGAGTGGAAGAAGTATTCCAAAATTTGGTCTTGAATATGGAAGACCACAGGGTACTCAAAGAGTTTGAGGATGTGTTTCAAGAGGTTCCTGGACTACCTCCGAAGAGGGACATTGACTTTTCTATAAATCTAATGCCTGGAGCAGCTCCAGTTTCGAAGGCTCCTTATAGAATGAGTACACCAGAGCTGAAAGAGTTGTAATTGCAGCTCGAAGAGCTATTAAAGAAAGGCTACATTCATCCTAGTGTGTCACCGTGGGGAGCCCCAGTCCTATTTGTGAAGAAGAAAGATGGGACGATGAGGCTACGCATTGACTTTCGACAATTGAATAAAGTCACTGTCAAGAACAAATATTCTTTGCCAAGGATTGATGATCTTTTTGATCAGTTAAAGGATGCGAAATTATTTTCGAAAATAGATCTCTGGTCTGGATATCACCAAGTGAGAATAAGGGATGAGGACATCAGCAAGACCGCCTTCAGAACAAGGTACGAACATTATGAGTTTACAGTGGTGCTGTTTGGATTGTCCAACGCGCCTGTTGTCTTCATGTGTTTAATGAATGGAGTGTTCAGAAATTATCTAGACAAGTTTGTCATAGTATTCTTGGATGATATCTTGGTGTATTCCAAGACAGAGGAAGAACATGAACAACACTTGAGAATGGTGCTGCAGGTGTTGAGAGAAAACTAGCTGTATGCAAAAATGAGCCAGTGCTCATTTTACCAAAAGTAGATCCATTACTTGGGACACATTATATCAGAGGAGGGGATCGATGTGGATCCTGAGAAGGTGCAGGCCATTCGAGAATGGCTAGCACCAAGAAATGTGGTGGAAGTAAGATATTTTATGCGTCTGGCAGGCTATTATAGGAGGTTCATAGTTGGATTCTCAAGGATAGCGCATGCTATCACTTCCTTGCAAAGGAAGGAGAAGAAGTTTCAGTGGATTGATGAATGTGAGAGAAGCTTCCAGCAACTGAAGCAACTGCTCACTAGTGCTCCAATCCTGAAGATTGCATATCTAGACAAGGATTATGTAGTGTCCACAGATGCGTGTAAGGAGGGGCTGGGAGGAGTTCTCAACCAAGAAGGATTTGTAGTTTTCTATGAATCCCGGAAGTTGAAGGAACATGAGAAAAATTATGCCACCCATGATTTAGAGCGGGCAACAATCATCCACACCTTGAGGAAATGGAGACATTACCTCATGGGCAAGAAATTCGAGTTGAGAACATACCATAATGGTCTGAAGTATTAATTTGATAAGCCAACCTTAAATGCCAGGCAAATTAGATGGCTAGAATTTCTGTGTGAATATGACTTTGATATCAAGCATATCAAAGGGAAAGAAAATAAGGTGGTTGATGCACTCAGCAGAAAAGTGCATGAATTACACGCTACAACCATTAGCATGTACAGAACTGAGTTGAAAGACAGGATTTTGGAGGCTACAAGTGCTTATTTGCAGTACAAAAGACTTGTAGCAGGGTGACAACAGCATGAGAAACCACAAACCAAGGAAAGTTACACCTTGGGAACTGATGGTTTACTTCTGCATAAGAACCGAGTATGTGTACCCAATGTCCAAGAATTGAACCTGGCAATTCTAAAAGAGATGCATAACATGACTTATGCTGGACATCCTGGATATCAGAAGACTGTGGCAGCAGTCAAAAGCCATTGTTTTTGGCCATGTATGAAGAAGGAAATTACTGAATACATCGACAGATGTATGGAATGCCAGAAGGTCAAGGCTAAGCACAGAAACCCAACAAGGTTGTTGCATCCTTTACCTATTCTTGAATGGAAATGGGACGTGCTAACAATGGATTTTATCACAGGATTGCCCAGAACAAGCAAGCAACATGATTCAATCATGGTGGTGGTGGAAAAGCTTACTAAAGCTACCCATTTTATTTCGCTGAAAAACACCCATAAAGCAACAGATGTTGCTGATATTTTTTTAAAAGAAGTTGCACGCTTGCATGGAATTCCTAAGACAATTGTGTCTGATAGGGACCCGAAATTCACTTCAAATTTCTGGAAAGGATTGTTCAAAGGATTCGGAACAAATCTGAACTTTAGCACAGGATATCATCCTGAGTCTAATGGACAGACAGAGAGAGTAAACAAAGTAATAGAAGACATGCTGAGAATGTATGTGATGGATAAACCATCAAGGTGGGAAGACTAGTAGAATTTGCCTACAATAATGGGTATCATGCATCATTGAAAATGAGCCCATTCGAAGCGCTTTATGGAAGAAGGTGAAACACTCCAGTGAGCTGGGATAATCCAGCTGACAGAGTAGTAGTCGAGCCTAAACTACTCAAAGAGATGGAAGATCAAATGATAAAAATCAAACAGAATTTGAAAGTTGCCCAGGACATGCAGAAAAGTTACGCTGATAGTAACAGAACCCATAGAGAATTCAAAGTGGGTGACCATGTTTTCCTGAAAGTGAATACTAATAGGAGTTCCCTGAAATTGGGAAGTTGCGCCAAGTTGGCAGCAATATTTTTTGGGCCATTCGAGATCTTGGAAAGGATTGGGCTAGTTGCATACATGCTTGCATTACCTGCATCTATGACTGTACATAATCTGTTTCATGTTTCACTGCTTAAGAAATATGTACCTGATACTAATCATGTTATCGATTGGACTGTGATACAGGTGGAATCAGAAGGTGTCCTACAAGTGCATCCTGTATGCATATTGGATAGGAAAAGAAAACAGCTCCGGAATTGAGCTATAGAGCTTGTAAAGGTCCAGTGGACCTGGTACGGTCCTGAGGACACGACATGGGAGCATGAAGATGTTATGTGGGCAGAGTACCCACATCTTTTTGAAAATTTTGAAAGACTTGCAGAGATAGTGTAAGTTGCACTAAGGACAGTGAAAAAATAAGGGGAGGGGGATTGTAGTGTCCCCAAGGCCAAGTCCCGTTGCAAATCATGATATATGAGATGAATTGTAAACATGTCTATAGGCTGGCGAGTCATGTTTTGTATAAGCTGGTAGGCTTATGTGTTTGTTAGGCCATGGAGCCTAAGTGTTGAAGGCTAGGAGCCTGCTGATGTACATGTATGTATGTAGAATGATTAATAAAAATATAAACACCGCCAGGTGCAGACCGACCATGATGACTGAGTGAAGGGGGACTGAGCATCCATAGAATGGGTAAGGAATTAGGGGCTGGAAGGTGGGAGA
>CBVK0102997863.1:0-14190 GCA_900067695.1 Picea abies | reverse complement strand
TGTTCATCATCATGAAAGAAATAGGGGTCAACATTGGTATCCTAAACCCTTGCCATTTTCAAGTTTTTTATACCAAAGGAGCAATTTACAGTTTCCTCTTGCAACAATAACCTTATCCACTATATTACTGTGCGTTGCAGACTATGCGCTGTGAAATGGCGCTGCGAACTCTCTATTTTTTGATAAATCAAACCCTTTTCATTTGAGATTCGTCTAGGGTCGAGGTTTTAACCAGTCAACTCATATGTTTCTCCTCAGATGTGGAAAATCTTGCAAGTCTTTCACAAAAATCTAGTTCAATTCGCTCTGCAAATTGGCGTTGCGAACTTAACCAATGTGCTGCAAACCCTCTGTTTTACACATAATTACTTCAGTTTCTACTTATCTGCAGTTTTCATCCAAGTTGGATTTATGTTCTTCTTTTCTCACCTCCTACTTGCAGTCTGCTCATCCTCCAACTGTTGTTGTGCATACAATTACAACTTAAATGATGATTTTGGGTCTTGAGCTAAATTTAACATCTTCATATGATTTCTCCAAGGTTACTTCATGTTTCAAGAGGTTTGTAGCAGGATTTGGAAGGTTTTTCCCAACTTCTTATGAAAATTTTTAAAACTTGGAATCATTTTGGAGGTAAACAAGCACCTGCAAAAAATTTTGCAGTGCGTGCTGTCAAAGGTGCTACAAACTAGTATTTTGGGACAATTTGCAGCAATTTAGTACACAACAGAGTCATTTTTTCATAAAAAATTTTAAATTCTGGTCTAGGTTCTTCTGATTTTTTTTTTTGTGGAGATGAATCATAATATCATAGACTTGTTGACCAAAAAAAAGGCCGACCTAGTTTGTTATTGAGAGAAAAATTGAAATCATCACCTACAGGAAAGTTCACAACGCATGTTGTCAAAGGCGCTACAAACTCTAACAGTTTGATAAATCCGAGTTGTAGGAGGGATGCCACCTGTATGAGGGGGTTCAAATGGTTTCCTAGGAGGTAGTTGGACATGAGGGACATATGTTATATCACCAGATCAAGCAGGATGACCTATTTCAAAAGGAATTTATCACAATAGACAAGATCCAAAAAAATAAAAGCTAGGTGGATTTTTTGTTTCACCTTGTTGTAATAGCTCCTAGAGAAAAGGTAATCCAATGAAACCACTTGGGATTTGACCTCTTTAGAGTAGGAAGGATGATACACTATATATAGGAGTTGTTTTGTCGAGGAAGAGGTTGGATTCATGATCCAAGAGAGGAGAGAATTGGAGGAGCAATTTGGTTGCTCATTTGTAAGCCCGAGGGCCTGTTTGTAATCAACATTTATGCCATTAAAGATTCATGAGAGTTGTTTATAAGATGGTATTTTTTGTTTTCCATTTCTCTTGTCATCCTCTTGCTTGAATATATTGCAGGTTTTGAGGATCATAGTTTCCATTGATTGATGGATTCATGAACATCAGAGGATCTGTTGTAGCCTTCCCAATAAATCATTGTTTATTGTTTAAGCAATCTTTAATCTGTTTTTAGAAAGGATATATGTACAATGGGTGTTCTTCCTTTTGTCATATTCTCTATGCTTCTACTCATCATTATATAGACCTTTTGTCTGGTATACAATTTGATTGTCTTTGATCTGTAGGATGTTATGACTCCATGCCCAATGGAATGCCTCTGCAAACAATTTGTTGCCCTCTCCCTTTCTTACTCAGTCTTGTTGATCCACTCAAGTATAAACTTGTTTTAAATCATTTATATTCTGATGGGTACTAGGCTTACGCCTACAACAATCTAGGTGTGACTTCTAGTGCTAACATTTTTGGCATCGTTGTCAGGGATGAAGTTGAAGATCTTCCTTGGGATATATGACACAAATTACTACCAGTTCTTGATGGTGAGAAAGGATTGGGGATAGAACAGACTGCAATTTTTCACCATGGCGACTCCACACATTTGAAGAACCTGTTGGTGATTGAAATCAAGTTACAGGACTCCATTGAGGAGCGAGCTAAGACATAAAAATGATAGGAAGACACGAGAAGTTCGAGTATCAAGATATAAGTTTCCTTCAAGAGCTCATATTCCTTTTTATCAGTTCTTTCATGTTCTTTCCTTCATATATTAGGAGAATCATCCCTTTCTTTGTTTACTTTAATGACCATAAGCCTGCTACTGTATATCCCTCTTTGAAAGAACAAGGTCTACATTATTCTTACATAGTTGATGTTGACCCTAGTCCTTCATCTGAAACATATGAGAACAATGTTTGTATTCAAATCCTTCATGAACATGATCGGCCCTGTAACCATGTGAATGATACAACTGATTCACCACCTTCTCTGATCATAGTACCATCTTCTACCACCACTACTAGACTTTTCGATCAATCCATTGAACCTCACTTTCATCTTACTAATGTTCAGTCTAGAAAAAGAGAAAAAATGTTTAAACCCTTAAAACTGCCATCTACTATTCATTCTTACCCTCCCAAGTTTTTAGAATATCTACCTCTTTTTGTTGGAGCAGATCATATTGTAGCTAAGAAACATTTGGGAGCTTTTTAGAATGTCATTGACAATTTTGAAATCATGCACGAGGATGTTTTTATGAGGTTATTTGCCAAATATTTGGTTGGATATGTTGCTTTGTGGAGAGAAAAAATCTCTTGACCAGTACTTTGTTGAGTTTTATGATTTGAAAAGAGGGGAGAATGAAGCTCTTGTTATTTTCAATGGGAGATTTTATAGTTTTTATTGCAGCATACCTTTAAATATTCGACCTCGTGAAATTTTTGCTAGACTATGTTATGTAACAACTCTTCATCTAGATTTGTTTCTTCTTCTTTTAGAAATGAGGCATGTCACCTTGCAACAAATATTCATTGATGCTCAAGAGATTTAGGATAATCTCATAGCATGTGGAAAATTTTCAATTCAAGTTAAGGATGAGGAGTGGAATGCAGACAGAGTTGACAATAAACATGAACAAGAAGGATGCCATGAGAAGGAGTTGGGAGAGAAACCTGTTGAGGAGAAAGTTTTTGTCTCTAATTTTGTTATTTATGATCTTCAAGAAGCCTTTAGTTTACCTGTATATGATGAGTACAATGACTATGATGAGGCTGATTTCCAAAAAACATTAGCAATATATTTTCATCCAGAAAAGGATTCTTTTCAGCAGTCTTATGAAAGCATTCAAATCATTTATGATAGTTATGACCTCGATCATAGGGAAAATTGTGACTTAGTTGGAGGCAAGTCATTTCTCTTATGATTTTATTCATTTAATCTTTTGAAAGAAAAAATTGAAGTTGCTTATAAAGTAGAGAGAGTTGATTTGCAAAATCACACAGGTTTTTTGGAACATAATGACAATATTATAAGTCAACAACAACCTTTCCATGTTCTTAGTCATGCTATGGCTCTCTATATGGATAATTTTATTGAGGTTGAAATACATGATAATGAAAATAATCAAACTGTTTCCATTTGTTTTGAGAATGATCTTGCATTTGAAAACTTAGAACAAGAACCATCAGCGTTTGAAGAAAAGGAAACAGTGAAGAAATAAGATTGTATCTTACTCTATACTTGTGAATAGAAAGAAACTATAGACATAGGTTGTCATTTCCTTTTTATCAATCAACAAGTGGTATCCACACATATTCTTCAAGATCATTTTTCATTTTTTTTGGAAACATCAAAGAAAAAGACCTTTATGTGTTACCTAGAATCAGTCAGTGGAATTGGTTCTTCAAAGTGGATGAGTTTTTTGGTTCTTCAAAGTGGATGAGTTTTCAGATTGGATTTAATTTTCAGTTTAAATTTCCATTAAGCAGGGTTATGCGAGGAATTCAATCAGTTGACAAGGTCCTTGCATGGTTGCACTGGATTTTTTATTTCACCTAATCAAGCAGCTCAGAGATCAGGTTCGAAGTAGGGGAATAAGCTCATCATTCGAGCATTTTTGTTTCTTTTAGTTTCTTGGTTTGCAGTAGATTAGTAATAAGACTCCATATCCCAATGGACAAAGGCACATGGTTTACGAGTTATTGGTAGCTCACAGGGAGCATGCCATATCCCATGGAGCCAGATGTTAACACATGGAATGATCAAGAGTCAATCTTTTACTCATTTCTAAATTTTTGTTAGTCCGGTCTCAGAAGGACATCGTTGGTCTTTGTCATTCATGTGATTATTCCTTCCTATATCATTCATTTGTTTGAAGTCTTAGGTTTGAATCATAGGGTCATGGTTCTTAAAGTCTTGAGTCATGTTTTATACCCATAAATCATGGTTTTGGTTTTATCCTAGGTTTAGGAAAATAATCAGAATGCATGTACAAGAGTCTTCATGTCATTATGGTTGTGGTCATTATTTGTAAAGAGGGAAGATATTTGTCTTATTTGCATGTTTTGAAGGTCATCATCAAGTGTTTTATCTAAAAAATGTGTACAAAGAGATTTAAAGTCACATCCAATCATTTGAGAGTTGTTTCATGTGTCAAATGAGTGCGTTGCAGACTGGTTAAAGTTTGTTGTGAACTGCTAAAGCTGCACTACAAACTTTCCTATAGAAACGATTTTTAGTTTTTTCATCATAACCTTTTACTGTCGATCTGGGTTCTCCTAAAACTAATTATGGAGAAGCATTAAGATGTGTTTAATTTGTTGACAAAAAATCAGCATGGCCCAGTTCTTCATTTGAGAGTAAAAATAAAAACAACAACTATAGAAAGTTCGCAGCGCATGCACTGCAAACCCTCTATTTTATAGAGTCGCTTGGAAATTTGAATATTGGAGGTTTCTTTCAGTTTTAGGTTGTTATATTTACCTTCATTTCTCAGTTTCGGTATCTTTCAACTTCTGCACTATTTATTTAAGCATAAAATCCTCTTGCTAGCAAAACCCTATCTATTGCCAATCAAGCAGTAAAACCTTCATTTATTAGTTTCCATCACTTGCTCTGGTAGCAGTTTTTATCAAAGGGGGGTTTTAATTTAGTTGTCATGGATACTCACCAAAGGAAGAAGTGCAACAATTAAAGGAGCATATGGAGCACCATTTTTTTTTGCAGCAGTATATCAGTTTTGTCATGGTTCCTCATATATTAAAGAACATTTTTGTCTTATGTTGTTCATGATTTTGCTCACTTGTTGTTTTTGGGAGTCATCCTGCATGGCTCAAAGGTTATACAAGAAATAAATAGAGGTTTGAAATATTGTGATCCATATGGATGTCGGTGGCCTCCCACCTATTCCGACTGGCTCATTTTGGCAGTCTTCCAATTCGACAGTTTTTTCCTAGTTTTCGGGTCCCTGACTTCTGGGGCCGTTTTGAGGCCCTAAACAACGTGTTTAGGGCTCTCCACGACCAAAATGTGTATTCCTCATATAGACCTTTTCAATGGGCTATGGTGTGACTAAAACAAAGATCGTATGCAAAAGTTATGACATCAGGAAGTTGATGTACTAACTTACCCAAACGGGGCCCACATGACTTTTGGCACTTCATCGCCTAGGGTTAGGTTTTTGGATGTAACAGAGGATCTGTTGTAGCTTGCCCATTAAATCATTGTTTATTGTTTAAACAATCTTTGATCTGTTTGCAGAAAGGATCTTTGTACAATGGGTGTTATTCCTTTTTTCATATTGTGTATGCTTCTACTCATCATTATATAGCCCTTTTGTCTGGTATACAGTTTGATTTTCTTTGATCTGTAGGATGTTATGACTCCATGCCCAATGGAATGCCTATGCAGACAGTTTGTTGCCCTCTCCCTTTCTTACTCGGTCTTGCTGATCCACTCAAGTATAAAACTATTTTAAATCATTTATATTTTGACGGGTACTAGGCTTACACCTACAACAGTCTAGGTGTGACTTCTAGTGCTAACAGTGCCAACAATCACAAACCTTGTGGCCTTTCTTCTTACATAAAAAATAAACAAGAGGTGTTTTTCCATACCTCTTCAATTTGTTCTTGTGTGTGTTAGCTTATTTGTTTATTCCTCCAAGTTTTGGTGCAATTTTGGATGTTGGAAACATTCCTTGGTTTCCCTCATTCAATCTTCCATAAGCATGTTGGAGTAAGGGTTTGATGCCCATTCATTTTTTTGCTACCTTTTCTTCAACCGAAATACCCTCTTCTTTGATCCATCTCACCTCAACGAAGGTTATCTTAGTGGTCTTAGATTGAGCTAAACTTTTGAGGGATGAGTTGTTTCCACTCAGTTCCTATTTTCCACCAATACCTAGGCCTTCATGCTTCACCCTATGTTCATCTACAATGGGGTTTACAATCCCTTGATTTCTCTTTCCTAGCCTATGGCCATCATAGCCCATTTGTCTCATTGACCTTAAACCTATGCCTCTAATATACTTTTCAAATTTTCCAGAAGGATCTTCTGAAATATATTGAGAAAGGTCCTTGAAGGGTAAGCTTATGATGCTTGTCTTGGTCATGGTGTTGGCTTATGCAATATTAATAGAAGATGCATATGCTTCCTTGTTTTCTTGGACAACTATATGTACCTTGGACAATGCCTTCTCTTTCACTATCAATTCTTGGTACAACTTAGCCATCATTCGATTGAACCTTTGTTCTTGATGATCATCCATGTAAATGAATTTCTCCCCCAATTGCAATAGATAAACTTTTTTCTTGTTCCACTCTACCATAACAATGGTGAGCATGTCCTACTATTCAACAAAGTGCTCATTTAAAAAAGGCAACGATTTTGTAGAAGTATCAAGGTCCTTTTCTATAGTTGTTGCTATTCTTTCATTCAAGTGTCGACTTTCCTCTTGGATTTGCATATTGATGGCCCTTAGGTTTTCCAACCTTTCTCTTTTCAATGATTTGTCCATGCTCGATCTTAATTTATTCTCAAACTGTTGGTAACTTCTTCAGGGTCACAAACTCAAACACATTGATACCATGTGATTTGTAAATGGCATACCATGTGATTCGTAAATGGCAAGCCCATGGATTTCGTCTCATCAACATGATTGTGGAAATAAATTTTGTCTCTTTGTAATTACTATGTCAATTTTGAGTTTAGATATTATTGTTTTTTCCTTGCTATTCACAGACATGGATAAAGGAATTGCTTTGTTGTGATTTGGCTTCAAAATTGGCTTACTTGCTTGTGGTGGCCATGGCCAATGCCAACAATGGATCTAACCCACTCTTTGATGTATTAGGCCAACCAAACAATATACCCTGTTGTAATGAAATATTAAATACATAACTTTTATCAAGGTCATATATACCATTCAACATATATGATGCATTAATGTCTGCAAATGTGGTTGGCTAGAAGTTTACAATCTTCAACCCAACACTTAATCAAGTATAAATATATTATGCCAAATGAATGTAAATGCTACTCCCACTTCTTCTTTCTACAGTCCTATTTCTTGTACTTATTTATTTTATGGTCCGCAGGAACCCCAATCCCAGTCTATATGAAAAATGCATTTAAATTTCCAAAAATATCTAAGAGACATTATTAATTTTTGATAAATTTCAAAGAAAACTGCTTCGAGAACAATCTTCACAGTGCCTTGTGGGCTTGTTTTCGAAATGCTAAATTAGTTCTCTTTATGCATATCGATCATCTTCTTTTATTTTTATGTGCTGAGAAATTTGTATCTTCAGCTATGCTGGATGTCAGGAAATTATGTTTATTAAATTTGAATGTTTAATGTGTGTGATTCCTGGTCCTTTTTTCCAAGAACCTTTATTTCAAAACAAACAAACAAAATAATTAAAAAAAAACTACTAGTATCCTTTTTTATTGCTTCAAGTCATTATGACGGAAATTTTCTAAGTCCCATATTTGAACTATACACGCCCCAGTAAAAAACTTAAACAGGAGTATCACATCTATAAAAAAAACACAGTAGGATTGACATCCTCGTTAGGTTGTCGTTTTGGTGCTAACAGATTAATCTGCAAGAATATCTGCATATTAACCCCATATTAATATAATATTATGATTAAATAATTCAGGAATTCAGGACTCTGGTTCTTCGAGGCTCTGGCCTTACTTCTACAGTGACATTCTCCCCGGGTCATCTACCAGCCCGGTGTCTTATGGCTGGTGTGTGACACACTGGCATGAGTCATTTTTTGCATGGATACCACCTATACTTCAAGTTGCTTCCAACGTGTCTGCTGCTTCAGGCTTCTATTTCTCCCTCGATCCCGCCATAGCAGTGCATTTATTCCCATTCCAACCCGGCAAGGACTACGTTTCCATGCGACACTTGTTTTACTTTTAGGTTTGAAAAAATTTAGATTTTCCTTGGAGTTGATTAAAGAATATTGTGGCAATAATTGTGCCCTGAGGAAGGGTTACATCTTAGAATGAGCCTTAATCCATTTTCATTTAGATGTGACGTTTGAAGATGATTATTTGACTTTGATTTATGTGGGATAGATTGTTATAAGTCAATGATTTAATACTCTATATATGTGAGATAGATTAATATAGATGAATGATTTAATATTCCATATTTTACTTTATAACTTATATTAAAACGAGAAAAATTTAATAAAATATGGAAGTTTTAATATGTATATTTAATGAATTGAAATCGTTTTAATTTTTTTAACAGTAATGGGTAGATTTGTATTATAAAAGTGTTGCAACTAATGCTGAAACAACAAGTTATTATAGGGAATTCCTAGATTCAAAGAGGTCTCCATCATGAAAGGGAAGGAGACCAGCCTCTGGTACTCTATGATTGCTAATTTAGATACAAATTTTAGCACTTCCAGGTGTAGATTCTAACATAGAAACTTAACAAAAAGACTACTTTTCACATCATAATAAAACACGATTATATTGGATTACCTGATCGACTTCTTGTCACCATTGGTTGTGCTATTGATTGAGCCTTTCTCTTCTTCCCTGTTACCATCCAAAATTCTTTGGTAGATGGAGGTGTCATTGCTTGTCCATCCACCCTCGAATTTTCTTGCTCTTGATACGAAGGAATTGTCTTTTTTGGCACCTCGTCTTTATCAGCTTGCCTAACTTGCCACTGGATGGGAGCCAGGGGAAGCCTTACTTTCTTTTCTTGGTACAAAAGGTTCTGAATCCTTTGATTAATTTGGAGGATTCTCTTGAGTGGATGGACCATTATAATGGGGTTTCAAATCTTGAGTTATGGAAGAATCTCAGCTAGGAGAATCCGAAACCGAGGAAAGTGAAGAGTGTGAACGACTAGTTTTTATAATTAGATGGTGATTCTCATTGGAGCCATCCCACCAAGTTGATTTATGTTGTTGTTTACGGGCCTTCATGTTTCCCTTAGGGCATTGTGTTGTTCTGTGCCATGTTTCGAAACAATACTACATCATAGAGAAATTCTTCTGTAGTCCAACTTTTGTGTCCATGAGTAGTTTTTGCAGGTCAGAATGATTTCATTTGGAAACCCTTTACTAAAGTCCATTTCCACACAAATGCATGTATATGAAGTTACACTATGAATTTAAGTTTCTTTAATTGCAAACTGATACTTCCCTAAAGTAGATCCAATAGCTTTAAGAGAAGAAGCGCTCCAAAAATGCAAGGGCAGATTCGGGAGTCTGACCCGAACAAGAGTTTAGGAAAGAACAACAGTCAAAGGATTGAAACAAGGAGTCCAAGGCATCATACACAAACATGAGTTTCCCCAAAAATAGGGGCAAGCGTTGAGAATCAGATCCCTATCTTCTGCAAGATCAAACTCGATTATGAAGAATACCTTAAGGCAAGGGTGAATAAAAAAATCTTCTTGAATCAAGGGTTTCTAGAGGGAAGAAATCTAGCTATTGAGATCCACCAACCAAAGTCAAAGACCATTGAATTGGAAAATTAAAGCATTTTCCCGGAAATAATCTTCCTCGTCTTCAACATCCCAACCCATGCTAAGAGTGATTGTTGGAGCTTCTTGAACTGAGAACGAAGCAGAAGGGGGAGAGAAATAGGAATCTTTGATTTGACAGTGACCTTATAAGAAAGAGAAGAGTCACTCATGAGGTCGGAAGAGGGAGGCATGTGAAGCTTAGCGGCACCGCAAGATGGACAAGAAGCCAAAACTACAATTGAAGAAGAGCAACAATGGCCTGAGGTTGAGGTGTAGCAGAGGAAGTAAAGGGCTGCTAGGGTTTTACAGAGAGGAGAATTGAAATAATTTTTATTAGTAAAATTTAAGAGATAATGATATTTGTTTTTAATATTTTTAATTAAAATATATTATTGTTAAGTATATTTGATATTTTTTTCATCGAAAAAAAAAAACCGTAACTTCTATTTCTTAAAAGAAAGAGTTACAATCCAAAGTCGTATAGTCGCAGATCAAAAAGTTGGACTGATTACATTTTAACATAAAATAATAAATACTTGTTTTTGTTTTAAGATAAATTGAAATTTATATTAATATATAAAAGCTATGTCGAAGCAAACAACAGAGTCATACAAAGATACAAAAACTGGCTCTTGGCCTGAGTAATTTCCTACAACAACCAAAACAAAAGCTAGAGTCTTCTCCAAGAAAACATTCCATATAGTTTCGACTAGTTATTTTCTTAAAAAACTGACCCAACAACATAATTACTTTAAAAAACATTTACTACCTGAAAGACGTATTATCCTGGGCTTCTTGCCCTCAACATCCATAGGGACTAGATGATGACCCCTAATCTTTTCTTATGTATTGCCTTAATTATGAGAGATCATTGTACCATGATTAATTGAAGTCGATGAGGGAGAATTTGAGTGATGTCGTATAACCAAAGATTGAAGATATTGATATTCGACCTCCAAATCATCAATTCTATGTGTTTGATTTAGAGATGGTTCATGATATTTGATGTGTTGATAATAGTGGCTTGCTTCAAGTTTGCCATCTTTACTTCAATGTGTCGGAGAGAATTGTTGTTCACTTACATTATTCCTTCATGCTGGAAAAGTATTTTCTTTATTTTTCCCAATTGGAATCCATACCTGCCCGGTGCAAACCATAACCAAAAACCCCATGCCACACAACCCCAAAAATATATCCCCAACTATGACTTTAAAGAACATGAATAGTGTTGTTCCTGAGATTAATCCTAAGGCTCAAAGAGTAATGTCATGCATCAGGAGTGTTTAAAAAAAATGTTTTAAATGAGTGTTTTTCCTACCTTTAGTTCTATAAGAAATGATCTTTAAATGAAATGAATAATAGGACAGTACAGAGGTTGTATTTCGTTGTCTGAGTCACAATTATAATATCAAATGGTGTGAAAGAAAGTTACAAAACTGATAAACAAATCTAGGCATCAATTGCAGATGAGTCTCCACTTGTTTGCAGTGGAAGAAAAGTAGAAGGCACCCTTGAGCAGGATATGAAATGCAATAATTCACATCAAGAGCAGGTCTTCTTTTACTCACAGTAAATACAGAGGAAAAATTGCTTACCTAATGAATTACTGGTATAATATCATCACAGTAGTTGTAATACTAAATTGCAATCAATCGCTTTTCAACGAATTACATAAAGAAATTCGGAGAAATGAAAATACAGAGGAAACACATAACTGAAACTAAACGAAAATTAGAATCTCTGTCTGCAGTTGTATTAATAGTCAAAAAGAGAGTTTCTTTATTACATTTGGAAATAATCCCCTTGAATAGATCTGAAATCGATCTATTTATACAAAAATTATCACAACACAAAAACCGTTGGACTTCATATAGTATCTCCTAAAAATATAATGTAATTCGAATGAAACGACGATAGGCAGGTATTGTTTGAGTTGGTGGTTTCATCTATCCCTTCATCTGCTCGCAAACGCACTCATTTTACTTTGTTCTTTGAATTGGGCACACATGTCCATGGAGGCCACCATAATCATTTGTTTACTATACTCGTAATTTGAATCCATTGCTATATGTTCTTCGGATGCGTTTACTAGAAAAATAATATTAGTTGAAAATATGGGGGGAGTGATAATGTGACAGGTAGCTCAGCGTTGGCTCGTTATGTGATGGCTAATAGTTACGAGAAAGAGTAACTGCTCACGAAAAGGATGACGTGGGGACAAGTGTAGGTGGTGAGGTAAATGGGGTAACTGATGTGGATGGTGTGATGGGATGGAGGGTGAACGGGGTACATGACGTGGATGACAGGTGTTGCTCCAACGTCCCTTTATGTTTCTCTATTTTGTGGGGGCGCAAGGGGGTGGTTTTAAGTAACCAGCTTTTCATCCCGCAATGCACCTGGTGATGCCACGTACCCCTGAGAGAAAAGCATGGTTTAAATTGTGGGACCGCCCTTCAAAATTAAACCCTGCGCAAATTCGCCCCCCGCAATTTCTCTCAGTCGTCGATCTCCATGATCCATTAAAATCCAACTGTCGATCTTCACAAAGCGAGATAAGCGCCCAAAGTTCAGCTGAGGTCACAGCTCTTGGTCATATGTAGAGAATATAGAGTGAATTTCGTGCAATTCCTATTCATCGATTTGAGCGGGGGACACGTGTCAGACAATCCCCGTATTCGGTTATTTCATACTTCGGCGGGGAGGCAAGCAGTGTTGAGTAAAGAACTCATGAAACCCATCTGGATCATTGATCGAAGTGGGCATGTGGTAGGAGATTCTGCACTTCGACGGATAACCACTTCGGAAGAAAGACGGATGTGTGAAGCGAGAAATCCCAAAGCCCGGAGTTCCAAAGTAAATCTTCGTCATTGAAATCAAGAGGACACGCGGCAGGAGATCATGTACTTCGGAGACTTAGCACTTTAGAGATTTGCACCTCAGAACGCCCGAAGCCCGGAGTTCCGAAGTAAATTGCAACCTTCTAATATAAAAGGACACGCTATGTCAGATCTTCCACTTTGGGGACTTCACGCTCTGGAGAGTTTGTGATCCCTTTTCTGTCTATTTAGTCCCTTCCCTGCTATATTTGGTCCTTTTCTTAGTTTGTCCAACTTTTGAACTAATTTATCGTTCCACTAGATTCTGAAATCTAATCCATCAAGTTTTCTTGCAACTTTTCGTGGCGCCATAATCCTTAAGGAAATAAGATTAGCCTACCTATAACAAGAGAGGTTTGTAAGTTTTTCAAAATAGATAAAACTTGCTAATTATGAAAGGTGAAAATCAATTTGAAATCGAAGTGATTTTATTTAAACAGGATTCATTGATCTTCGTATAACCTTACTGACGAAGAATTTATTAACATTAATGGAGATGTCTACCTAGCGATCCGCAATCCGCGTTTGAATCATTATCCTTAATTAGTCATAAATGCCATCAATATTTTGACGGTTTAGAAGAGTTGTTCAGCATGGCTTTGGCAATGAAGGGCAATGAGTTGGCCTGATGCCAGGTAAGAATGTGTGGTGCAATTTAGGGTTATAACAGAGTGGGAAACTCCTGAATCCCGAATCCGCAGAGAGATTAATCTCTGGATAATTTCTTTTAAAACCTTAATTAATCATGTTTAAAATGGTGCGTTAACTTCAAGTGTTTCGGGAGTTCGAACTTCGGGGACTTTTAATGTATCTAAAGAGGGACTTCCCGAAACCCAAAATTGTGAAGCAACTAATTATCTAGTAATTGATATTAAGTCTTAATTAATCGCACTTAATTTTAAGTATTTCAGAAGTTCGGGCTTCAGAAATTTTAGAATACGATACAGGGGAAAAGTCTAAAATCTGAACTGCGGAGTCATTAATTATCTCTTGATCGTGATTAACTTAATTACTTAACGTTCAATACTTCGGAATTTTGGTCATTCGTGAATTCATTCTTTGTTAAAGTCCCAAAGGATCATCTCCTGTAGTGACATGTTATAGATAACGTCATTCTTGATGATGTGTCAAGAAAAGAAAGGTGCCACGGGTCACTTGAAAACGTGTGAATCATCCGACGTAAATGTGAAAAGTAAGTGCCACCTGTCAACCCAAAATAAGAGACACGTGTCCCATGAGTCATGAGCGGTTATCTTCAGGTTTTCGTTGTTTAGACTTGCTGGAATACCCGATGCGCGAAGCGAACGTTAGAGACTTTCTTTAAAACTCAAGCAGCTTCTACAGTTCGGAGATCATTAAGACTGTTTGATAAAATTAGAATAGCTAATCGACAATGGATATCGTAAGCACCTTTTCAACAAGCAATGGATTTATCTTTAAATTTAAAAGGCGAATCTCT
>CBVK0102997850.1:0-16237 GCA_900067695.1 Picea abies | reverse complement strand
GTAGAAATGAGTTGCAGAAACAAAGTTGATAGACTGTGGGTTCATTATGTATTGTGTTGAATGAAGTAGGTCATAACTCTGAAAAGAGAATTAGAAGTGATGCAATAACTGCTATGAAATCCCTCCAACTCTTCCCTTCTCTGCTCCAAATTTCACCCACAATAAGCTTCAAACAGAGTATTGTTCTGTTCTACACAACTACACAATGAGTATTGTTCTGTTCTACACAACTACACAATAAGCTTCAAACAGAGTATACACAACTAATTTTCCCCATACAAAGGAAAAATAACAAAACAAAAGAAAGTAACCTCTGCGATTGCCCAAAAAAGTCCTCTCATTAATTAACCAAAAACAAAAGCTGAGCATTAAATTTTGAATGAGTTTTACATTAGGCACAAGATATGAGAGACTGCCCACACATCCGATCTGCATAAACACTGGTGTCGGACATAGCTGAGAATGTGCATAAACTATGGTGTCGGACATAGCTGAGAACAGTAGCTGAGAATCACCTAATCTTGAAGAAATATAGTATCCATGTGGTTGCTTACAAAGCATCACAAACTGTGGGTGCAAAGGAGAGCATGTTCTTCCCGTTGTCATAGAGTATTTGGTAGTTCTGCTTGCGGGAGATTATTTGGTAGTTCTGCTTGCGGGAGATTAATCGATGAGATCAAGGCTTCCTTCAAAACATTATAGCCAAACTCGTCCAGAAGTGTGAAAGTCGTTCCAGAGTCTATGACAAGTCCGCCACTGCCATCGTCTTGAATATCAAAAGCACCAGCACGGATATTCAATAATTGACCGCCAAGACTGATTCCTTCCAACGAAAGATAATACAAACTTGACCGTGAGCTGCTTTGAATAAGAGGAGTCGAACTGACAGTCGTGGCATTCAAGGTAGCAGTTTCACCTATAAACAAAGGGCTGATTTTGGAAGGAGAATCAGTAACAGACATGAGACAGTAAGAAAACTTATTACCTCCTGATGAACCAAGCTGTGAGATTAAGGATATGGAACCTCGCCCGAAGCCTATTATTCCACCTCCTTGTCCGAAGTTCCCTCCATTGTCTTGCCCGCAACCAAACACAATATCGCGAAATGATTGAGAAGAAATGGTAAATGTCTCGTATGAAAATACCCCTGAGGTGGAGGAGTAATCACCATACAAATAGTAGTAATTGCACAATGTATGAGCGCAAATAGCAATGAGAGGATCAATAGCCTGGCACTGAGAGCTTGGGCATGCGATCGTCCTGTAACTCGAGGACACATAAGGATAGTAGAATGGAGCTGATTGATCATAGCAATAGTCGCAGGCAGGGCCTGCACTGTGCCCATATCAGGTCACTACCTGTGTCCAGAATTCGTGTATAGGATACAGAGGGCGTACCAATTGCCATCGTCGTCATAAATTCTCCACTTCCTGGAATTCCCGCACTTACTGGAGACTGGATTTGTTTCGTTTTATCACCGAATTGAGCTACAGACATCTTCAGCGTTTCAAGCCTCTCTTGACTGCGTTGCACTGCTTGCTTAAGCCGTTCAGTGGATGTAATATTGCCTGGAAACAATGGGGAAAGCGATGAATCTCTATGCACAAGATCTAATCTCAATCCAAGAACGGGTTCTTGTGCAGGGATTGAAATCTTGGATGGAAGCGGCCTGCATTGCATCAAAGGTAATACAGAAAGCAATAACAAAAGAATAAGCGGGAGTTTGCAGGGAGCAGAAGGAGATGTAGCTGATTGTCCAGCCATGTCTCTTCTACAGGTCAGGCCGAGGTCAAGCAGCAGGATGAAGGAGGCGTCTCTTCTACAGGTCAGGCCGAGGCCGAGCAGCACAGCAGGATGATGGAGGCGTCTCTTCTACAGGTCAGGCCGAGGCCGAGCAGCACAGCAGGATGATGGAGGCGTCTCTTCTACAGGTCAGGATGAACGAGGCCAAGCAAAAGGATGATGCACTCTATTTATTGGACGTAGAAGTCCTTTTGCATGTTTGCATTGCAAAATAATATAGCTTTTTATTATTATTATATTAAAAGAAAATGCTATAATTAGCATATAAGGATATAATTAGTAGAGGGGATGCGGACTTACAAGTTCTTAACTTAATTTATTTTGCATCAAAAAATAATATAACTTTTTATTATTATATAAAAATAAAATGTTATAGTTAACTTAACATATGTATACTAATTTATTTTATAAAAATAAAATACCATAATTAATGTATAAGGACATAATTAAAAATGCTATAATTAGGACATGTAAAAAAGGACATAATTAAAAATGCTATAATTAACCTATAAAAACAAGTAAAATAAATTAATTTATTTTACATTGCATGGAAAAAAAAAAATAATTTATAATTTTTTTATTATTAAGTAAAAATAAAATGTTACTATCTAGCCTGAGAATCACATGTTATTTATTTTTGCATGTTTGCAATTTACAATTTATTTAAAATTTGCACATATCCTTAATAAAATTTTATGTTTTATTGGAGGAGAAGTGTTGTATGATATAATAATGTATTGCATGATGTTTGTATGGGGAAATAATATAAATTTTTATTATTATATAAAAGTAAAATTTCATTATTAATTTAGATACAAATTTTTATTATTATATAAAAATATCTTCTATCCAAAAAGGACAAGCATACAAACTTAATTTATTTTGTATGTTTGGATGGAAAAAAATACAAATTTTTGTTATTGTATAAAAGCAAAATGTTATTATTAGTGCATAAGGAAATGCAGACAAGCTTAATTTATTTTGTATATATATATATTTTTTATAGAAAAAACATAAAGTTTTATTATCATATAAGAATAAAATTTCATTATCTACTCATAATGAGATGTTTTGCATGTTTGCCATCTACAATTTGAATGATATAATATCTTTAATAAAATTTTATGTTTTATTCTAAAAGAAGTATTGTACGATATACTGTTTTTAATAAATTTTTATGTTTAACTTATAAGTATTGAATAAAAATGGACACGTTGTTTTAAAAAATTACAGAAGCTTCACCATCAAAACTTTCTTTTATTCTACATACATAAGCGAAACTATCCGTCATCTCGTTCCTCTGTTGTGTGAGGGCTTCCTCAAGCAACATTTTGAAAGGATCTCATGTCCCGTCATCTTTGTTTTCTCGTTCCATGAGAGGTCGTTTGGGCATGCGAGAGCTTTTGTCCTCAAGAGAAACAAGCTCGAGACCCAACTCTTTGTACCCTGACCTCGTTGGGGACATGCACTAAGACGACAAGGAGCAGACCACTCTGATAACACTGATCCAGATTTTATGAGCATAACGCAACGAATACAAATTATTGAAAGATGATTAACACAGAATAACAGAGATACAGTAAAACTGGTTTTCTATCCAATAAGGAAATAAGCTAAAACTGTAAAATGCAGCGGAGAACAAGCTTGCTGGAATGGTGGCGGCTTATCTCTGAGAAAAATGTGATGGTTGCGCTCATTCGCAACAAGATGATTACAATGAGGCTCTGAAGGCCTTTTTACAATAAAAACGAATGTCAAAACCCCTAGACATCCAAAAACCTAACCCTAGGAGACGAAGCGCCAAAAGTCATGTGGGCCCCGTTTGGGTAAGTTTGTACATCAACTTCCCAGCGTTGTAAATTTTGCATACGATCTTCGTTTTAGGCACATGATAGCCCGTTGGAAAGGTCTATCCGAGGACTACACATTTTGCTGCCGTATTTCTA
This sequence comes from Picea abies, assembly GCA_900067695.1. Lineage (NCBI taxonomy): Eukaryota > Viridiplantae > Streptophyta > Pinopsida > Pinales > Pinaceae > Picea > Picea abies. The sequence continues at coordinate 12,488 of CBVK0102997850.1, read as the reverse complement.
AGGTCATTTCTGACCGTGGCGAGCCCTAAAACCGCTGTTTAGGGCCTCAAAACGGCCCCGCAAGTCAGGGACCCGAAAACTAGGAAAAATAACTGCTAAACTGGAAAACTTCCAAAATGAACCAGTTGGAATAGGCGGGAGGCCACCGACATCCATATGGATCAATCCTCCGCCCTCAGGAAGCAATGGACTCCATTGCGTTGAGTTCCCCCATCAAATGAGTAAATTTCTGTTGAATTTGGCCCCAGGTGAGCCACTTGCCTTGCTGCAGGAGCTGCCCTGCTTTGACAACTCGATAAAGATGGATCCTTTGCTGTCGGGTGCCCTTGATCTGTGTGTCGACAATCTGATCACTGGATGCATGTTTCATGCAGTTAGGGTTGAGCTCTGTTGGTGTCAACTTCTCTGCTATCTCCGAGGTGTCCAATAATGGTGGGAAATATGGCCGAAGGATAGCCACGTTGGAGACTGGGTGCATGCCAAGGAAAGGGGGAATGTTGAGTGCAAAAGCATTGTCACCCACGTCCTTGGTGATGGTGTATGGCCCATACCGGAGTGGGCGAAGCTTCTGATGTGGCTCTGTAAGGAGTTCTTTCTGCAAGTGCAACCAAACTTTGTCGCCCACCTGAAAATTATGTGGCACCAAGGGTTGATCACGACGTTGCTTGTACTTGGCATTAGACTTCTATAAAATATCCTGAACCTGTTCGCGGACGTGATGGATCTGCTCAATGAACCGGGTGGCTTTGTCAGCTTCTGGTGGAGCAGGAGATGAGTCGGTTGAGGTGGTCGCCAGGGGCAGTGAAAGATCCATGGGGCCCAATGCCTGGAATCCCAACCCCACCTGAAAGGGGTTGTGTCCAGTTGAGCTATGCAGGGCTTGGTTGTAGCTATGCTGGACATAGGGAATACTCTCATCCCATGTGCGGGGGTGCTTGGAATTATATATGCACAGGATATGTACGATCATTCGATTGACGACCTCAGTTTGGCCATCTGTCTGGGGGTGAAAGGTAGTGGATTTGGTGAGCTTGGTATCCAACAGTGACCAGAGGCTCGGCCAGAATGTGATGAGGAACCGACTGTCCCGATGTGAGACAATGGTTTGTGGGATCCCAAGGTGTACCCAAACGCGTTCAAATAAGATCTTGGAAGTGGCCTCTGCAGTGATGTTCTTCGGTTTGGCAATAGCGCAGGCGCTGCAGGACCTCATATACTTTCCGACATCCTGTCGAAGTTTCGGCCAGTAGAAATGTTTCTGCAACACTGCCACTGTCTTTTCGACGCCAAAGTGTCCTGCCACCCGATTGTAGTGAGCTTCCCAAACCAGCTTTGCACGCTCGCTTGATGGAACATAGAGATGGCCCAGATGGCACAACAGTCCGTCCTGATGATGGAATTTAGTGACCACTGAGTTTGCTCCCAACATTTGGCAGGTGGTGGAGAAGTCAGGGTCTGTCTCGTAGAGGTGGGGCCATCCGGAGGTCTCATGGCTGCAAGAGTCTAGCACCGTGGTGAGTGTCGTGACTGGAGGTCGGCTAAGGAAATCAGAAACTCGGTTGGTACTTCCTGTTTTATACTTGACATTACATTTTAAAATCTATGATCCTTCCATGTTGGATGAGGGGGAGCAGGTCCTAACTACCATAGAGGGCTTAGCACTATATGCTTAGAAAGAATTGGCATAAGACATAGTTTTGTAGAGGAGTTCCAAAACTACAAGACAAGGACAACACGACCTTTGGCATATTGGGTTGAAAGGATAATTCTAGGGAAAGAAAAATGGTACTCTAAGGAGAAGGTAGAGGAAAAAATTTCCTCACCTCATTTAGTAATTATTTTTGGCACCAAAAGCCTCCCTAAATGGGAAGGTATGATCCAGATTGTATCATCTTATAATTTTTCATCTATATTGGTACTTTGTAGGTAAAAAAGTTGGAAGGATCGACTTGTAGGGCCATTTCAGTGGTAGGTCCTAGTTTTGAAAATTTGGGTCCAAAACCTTCCGGAGGCATTTTGAGGCATTAAACGAATTTTTTGGGGGTTGCAGTGTGTGGTTCAGTTGTGAAGTATAATTCAACTTTTGGGAAGTTGTAATATGCTTTCAAATTAATACTATGCACTTTTATTGTTCATTTAATATTTTTATTTTGTCCAACAATGTGATCTATTAGCCATCTGGTGATTTTTACACATGGTATTACTCTTGATATTGTAGCAACATTGTGGATGTAGGAATTTCATAGATTATGTACCCCACCGATCTCTTCCTATTTTATTTTATTTTATTTTAAGGTGGTGGGAAATCACTTCCCGTGTTTAATCAATAGGAATAGCTCACCATGCAAATGTGGATTGCCAATACTAGTTTTATGCAAAGTGTTTGTATATTGGGAAGCCTAAAGTCCTTATCCACTATTTCCATGGAGGATTTATTTTCGTTTACCAATTTCCTTTTCTTAGCCAATATTTTTTATTGTGTCTTGGAAGTGATCTTTCTCATGTTTTCAACAAGTTTCTGTGCTAGCGGGACCAACAGATTCAAAGACTTCTACTCTTCAAGTGAATTAAAGGATTACTAAATGATTCAAAATAAAGTATCCTGAGTAATAAGAAATTTCAAATGATATATATATATATATATATATAATTTCAATAGTAACATATGCAACTATGTCATCTACAAATAACACATCTAATGCTCAATCAAGAAGTAAGAATCTCAGATCAAGTACCTAAATTCATATCTAAGAGATAGGAAATATGGAAGACACGATAACCCACCCTTGATGCTTCAAATTTTACAGGTGATAGGATATGTGTTTAACAAAGGATGGCATATAAGTTTTTAGTAGCCCGGAGATATTCAAATCTGACTTTTAATTTTCACAAAATGGCAACATGTAAATAATTTATTTAAATTGAATGTTTATCATCGAGGTACTTTATTGATTATGAATATTTTTTCCTATCAAAACATTTTTTTTTGGAAACCCTTTAATGAAGTCCATTTCCGTGCAAATTCAGGAATATGTTGATATGCTTGCCTCTCAGTTTCATGGCTTTCAAAATGGAACTTTCCTAGAGTTGAACCTATTGCCTTAATAGGGGGTAAATATTAGTAAACGAGGAACACTTCCACACTAAACCTAGTAGAAGAGAGGAAGAAATATTTAAGCAAGAAAATAAATGACAAAGCTAACACACAATACACAAACATTTTACCCTGGAAACCCAAACGGGAAAACCAACATTCCTTGAGCGTTTTGATCTCTTGTTGTCGTATTCATTCATAATAAAAGGTTGCATGTATAAACTTGGTATACGACTAGGACACAATCGACATCATACCTTCTTGATTTACACAAGAACAACCTTGTAGCCAATTCGACTTACATCTGCATCACCAACAACCTATAACGATGATCGATTAGTTGTATGATTAACCTTTTTGGTATTAAAACACACATTCTTTATAGGCTTTATAGTAGGAAAAACCCTAAATAAAAGGCACCCAAAAATGGTTACTGATCCAGGCAAATCGTTGGCTACAAATCTTGTGAATCTCGAGATTCTGTTACAATCGACTACAAAGTCGGATTACCAGTTGACCTTCATTTGATCTTTAGTCAGTTTCCACATGCCCGACTTTCGACCTCTTGCTGGTTGACCTATTCGGCTTGCTATCGATATCTTTGAATTCGACTTCACACATTCGAACCAGCACGAATTTCGACTTCGACCTTTCCCGATCGAACCACCTCGACCTTCAACTTGCTCTCGATTCCTTCGACTTCGACTATCAGTTGATCCACCTCGAATAGACCTTCACTACAAAGAATATAACAACCTGATATTCTCCCACTCGTTGTTTTATTTGATGAAATCGAGAGATTCTTGAACTCTCGTTAAAAAACCTAGGGAAACAATGCCCATTGCTTCTCTTCACCAAGAGAACTTCACAACACTCACAAAATTGGTCAAAGAGTCCGCTATGTTTTCCAACGTGTCTACTTTCTCCAACAACACCTTGTTTCTTTCCACTATGTCTCTCACGAAATGGTATTGTACATCGATATGCTTAGTTTTAGAATGATAAGTTGGTTTCTTTTCCATAAATATTGTGATTTGATTATCGCAACTTATCTTCATAGCTCTCTGATCAAATATGAATCCTGAACACAATCATTGTGAGCCATACTGCTTCTTTACTTCCATGCCTGGCTTCCATGTATTCATCTTACGTTGTTGAAAAGGCTATGACTGCTTGTCTCTTACTCATCCAGCTGATTGCTCCATCGAACATATTGAACACATATCTACTGGTCGACCTTCATCGATCCAAATCTCCAGCCCAGTCGACGTCGACAAATCCATGCACGTTTAAGACACTGTCACCTCCAAGTTTCCCTTGGTAGCAGATAGCCTAGTATTTTTTGCCACACAAACACCAGAATACTCTTTTGACAACTGTCCAATGCTCCTTCCCAGGTGTCGACATGTATCTACTCAACACTCCCATTGAATGGACAATGTCTTATTGAGTGCATACTATCACATACATTAGACTACCAACAACACTTGTATAAGGAACACGTGCCATGCCCTTTATTTTCTCTTGTGTCTTTGGACACTATTCAACAATTATCCTTGCTCCCACATGAATTGGAGCCTTCACAGGTTTGTAATCCTGCATGTTGAAAAGCTTCAAAATTGTTTCAACATACTTTTTCTAGTTCAACCAGATAATTCTAGCTGCTCAATCTCTCTTGATCTCCATTACCAGCTTGAAGTTCACTGCACCAAGATCCTTCATGTCAAACTTGGAGGATAACTGCTTCTTCACCTCCTTTATTGCGTTCATTTTTATTTTTAACCAGCAACATGTCGTTAACATACAATGATACATATATGAAACAACCACCTTATTCTTTGGGATATATGCAGTGATCAACTTTGCTTCTCACAAATCCAAAACTAAGGATGTATGTGTCGAAATTTTGGCACCACATCCTTGGTGATTTCTTTAGACCATAAAGGGATATTTTCAGTTTGCACACCCAGTATTTCTTACCATTTACTACAAATCCTTCAGGTTGTTTCATGTAGATTTATTCTTCCAGGTTCCCTTGTAGGAACATTGTCTTCACGTCCATCTGTTTTAATTCCAGATCGAATGTCGCAGCCATAGAAATTGGTACTCTAATGGAAGTTAATTTTCAACACGGGAAAAAATCTCGCCGAATTCGACTCCTTGGACTTGGGAATATCCTTTCACTACCAGTCGAGATTTGAATTTCTTGACTTGACCTGCGGTGTTCATCTTCTTCTTGAATACCCATTTTCTACCAACAAGATTTCTTACACTAGGTAATTCGACTAAGTCCCACGTCTCATTCTTGTGAAAGGATTCTAACTCTTCGACCATGGCATCCTTCCAGAGTTTTCCGTTTGCTGAGTCGATTGCCTCCCCGACCGACTTGGGCTCCTCATCGGTGGCAGTTAACACAAATGCAGAATGGAATTTTGGCTCCTCCGACCTTTCGACTCGTTTTCTTACTCGTTCCAAATTCCTTACAACCGAAGTCGGTTGTTCCACCTCTTCATCTAATTCAGTCGAATCATTTGAATCAACTTCTTTGTTCCTCAGTACAAATGACAACTTCTATGTATTATTCTCTATTTGAACCATCTCTTCAAGATCAAACTTCCTTCCGACGTCTATGAAGACCACATCCTGACTATACAGTGTTATCCTTGATGCAAGATCCCAGAGCTTATATCCTTCCATTCCTTCTTTGTATACAATGAAAATACACTTGACTTCTTTCTTGTCCATCTTGCTCCTCTTTTCCTTGGGAACACGCACAAATGCATCACAGCCAAATACTTTGAGATGCGAAACCAAAGGATTATTACTAGACCTTAACTCATGTGGAGTTGTGTCGACTAGCAATGACGAAGGAGACACATTCACCAGATATTTTGCAGTGTCGACTACCTCTACCCATAATTCTTGTGCAAGCCTAGCACTATTGAGCATGCTCCTTTCCTTGTCCATCAATATCCTATTCATTCTCTCATCAAATCCATTTTGGTGTGGTACTTTTATGTTCTATGCCACACTGCTTGCCGAATTGATCGAATTTCTTTCCATGTAATTCACCACCTTTGTCAGTTATCATCACCTTAATCACCTTATCTATCTGGTTTTCTACAAGAGATTTAAACTCTTTGAATTTCTCGAAAACCTCTGTTTTCTTCCTCAGGAAATATATCCATGTCTTCCTGGAAAAATCATCCATGAAGGAGACATAATAAAGGGATCCACAAAGTGAAGGCACTGAATCAGGGATCCACTTCTAAATTACATTCTGGAAAGTAGTAGACCATACCTTTGTTATGCATAGCTCAAAGTCCTTTTTCTCCAATGTGTCCCATCCTCTTGTGACATAGCATGGTCTGGTCGACTTTAGGATGACTTCTCAAGTCGGGTTGAATCAAATTATCCTGATTCAAGTCAATTCGAGTTGAATTCAGGAACATCGATGCTATTGCATCCAGTCAAGTCAACATTCCCTAATAACTTGTAAACGGTTCCAATCGGACTTCCTTTCATTAATACCATCACACCTATGACAATATTGCACATATCCTTTTGAAATAGAGTGTGCACCCCTGCTTCACTCATCTTACTGACATATATCATGTTTCTTTCCAAACCTGTAATGTGCAGCACACATGGAAGGGTACTACTCCTCCCATCCTGCAATATCATTCGAACTCTTCCTCGTCCGACAATTTTGGTTGTCAATTCATCCCCCAGGAATACGTTTACTTCTTCACGTCGTTCATATTCACATAACCATTCTCTATGTGGTTTCATATGATAGAATGCTCCTGAGTCGATCAACCAAACATCTTGATCCGTCTGTGTACTGGTCGGCACCAGGTACACATCGCCTCCCTTATCTGGAGTCATCTTTCTCTTAGTCGACTGCCACCACTAATGCATCTTTGGTCGATCCTTCCATGTTCTTCCTTCTAATTTCTTCTGACAGTAGAGATGCAATCACGTATTCTAGTGCCAATGTGGTTGAATTACTCCCTATATCCATGATTAAGCTATCCCAGGAGTTTAGAAAAGAACATAATAGGATAATACATTTCTACTCCTTAGTGATTCAATATCCACAGAAGACAACTGGCTTATAATGGTATTAAACGCATTTAAATGCTCAGTAACCGAAGTTCCCTCAGTCATCCTCATAAGATAAAATTTCTTTTTGAGAAACAACTTATTTACCAGGGATTTCGACTGGTACAATTTCCCCAACTTGTCCCACACTTTCTTGGACGAATCTTCACCTCAGACATTCAACAGTATCGGATTTGCAAGAAAAATTCGAATCTTACTTCTTGCCCTTCTCTCTAGTTTCTTCCATTCGTTCTTCGACATATCGGTCGGAATGGTACCTGGACAAAATGTTTCCCATTGTTCTCGATCTACAAGAAGATATTCAATTTTAAGCTTCCAAAGCTCAAAATTACGGCCATTGAATTTTTCGATCTCTTTTCTTCAGCTACTTGCCATTCTTTAAGCACAAGCTGTAAAGATTTCAGACTTACGACTCTTAATGAACCTAGGGTTTAGCTTATGCTCAAGATTGTTAAATCAAGCTCTGATACCAAATGTTAGGAAATTAGGAACACTTCCACACTAAACCCAACAGAAGAGAGGAAGAAAGATTTAATCAGGAAAGTAAATGACAAAGAAAACACACAGTACATAGATATTTTACCTTGGAAACCCAAACCGTAAAACCGACATTTCTCGAGCGTTCTTCTCTCTTGTTGTCTTATTCATTCAGAATAAAAGGTTACGTGTCTAACCTTGGTCTACACCTAAGACACAATTGACATCATACCTTCTTGCTTTACACAAGAACAACCCTCTAGTCAAATCAACTTACATCTTCATGACCAACAACCTATACATATTATTGATTAGTTGTATGATTAACCTTTTCAATATTACAAAACACCTTCTTTATATGTTTTAAAGTAGGAAAAACCTTAAGAAAAGGAACTGAAAAACGATTACAAATCCACGCAGATCATTGGATGCAAATCCCAGGAAACTCAGGATTCTGTTATAGTCGACTGCCAAGTCGGATTACCAATCAACTACCGGTCCGCCTTCATTCAGTCTTCATTCAATTGCGGCGCCCCCACCTTTCGACCTCTTGCTGGTTGACCTCTTCGACTTGCTATCAATATCTTCGACTTCGACTTTACCCGGTCGAACGACCTCGATCTTCGACTTCGAATGTACTTGGTCGAAACACCTCGACCTTCGACTTCGGCTATCAATCGATCCACCTCGACTAAACTTTCACTGCAAAGTATATAGAAAACCAACAGTAAACCCCAAAAATGAAAGGGAAAATTTGGGAGTCTCACTCAAACTGGTACTGAGGAAATAATATCAGTCAAAGGAATGAAAAAATGAGTCTAGGGTTTCATTCAGAAACTAGATTTTCCCTAAAACCATGGACCTTAATTTAGGATCAAATCCTTGTATTCCTCAATGTCAAACTCAACAATGAAGAAACACTTTGCAAAGGGATGTATGAAAACCTAGTTTTCCATTTTTTTTTTTTTTTTTTTCTAACAGGTTTTTTTTTTTTTTTTTTTTCTAACAGGAAGAATTCTGGTCATCGAGATCTGCTAATCATGGCCAAAATCCATTAAATCGGTAAAAAAAACCCACATATCTAAAATAATCTGCATCTTTATGTTTATATGCATCTTGTCCCATAAGAATGATAATTGCTGGAGCTTCCTCAACCATAAAGGCAGAGGAATGGGGAACAACTTCTCTATTGGCTACATCGTTGAAGGAGGATACAAGCTGAATACTAGCAGATCCATGAATTGATGGCCCTTCAAAGGGCTTGGAACGAGTTTGCCCACAACTTTGTGGACCAAAAGAACCAAAAGAAAATTTTGTTGTGGCTGTCACAGGATTTGAAACTTTAAAAAATTCACTAATGAAGAACGGATCTACATCTACGAGATGATAGGGGTAAATCCTAGCCACTGTCGATATGCGCATGAGAGATGCCATAGAATTTGTCCAATTCATTGAAAAACGTTTATAATATTATTATTCGGATAGTTTTATTTTAATATTTAATATATTAAATATTTAAAATAGATAGGTCAGGGTTTTGTAAGTAATGGAATTTGAGGAGGAAATTGTGTGCTGTATTATAGTGACAATGTCTTTGAAGGATGAACTATATTCGCCAAGGGGTCAGTGTTTGAGGGACAAACTATTTTCACCAAGGGCCCGATGATGTTTGGATCCCTAGGGGAAGTGAAGCTTCCTAGGGCATGAGGGGATGCAAATATTTTTGATGGGAACCTTGGAAGCTCTAACAAAAAGTTAGCTATATAACATAAGTGAACAAAACATGTAGTTATCAGATAGATGACACATGTATTAAAAAAATGGAAAGAACGTTCAATTTTTCAAAAGGCCTCTTGGGTGAAACATGCCTAGTAACTTTGGAATCAAATGCTCCTTAATCTTGGTAACATTCCATCCATATTTGATAGCAAAAGGAAATATAGAGGTGAGCAAAGTTAGAAAAAAATCGCAACCTATTATTGATAAACCATTACAACTAGATTGTTACAAGATGGTCGGGTTTCCTAAGGAAGACATGTCATCATTGAGAAAATTAGAATGTATTGGTAGTTTTGGTAGTTTCACCTCTAAAATTCCTAGCAAAGATCAAGTGGTTGAGGATGTGAAGGAGGATTAGGTGAAAAAGTTAAAGTTATGAAAAAAAGGAAGGAAATGTGTTAAAACGTGGAAAATAGGGTAAAACTAGTGTTTGAAAAAGAAATTAAAATGAATAGGTTTGTGGAGTTCACGAATCAAGCTCTAATATAGATATTTTTTGGGAGGAATAAATCTAAGAAGACTCCGTGACACTAGCTAGAAATGGAGTGGAAGCCTTAGATAGGGTACATACTTGAATACCATCTATTAGTTAAGGGTTCGCTTGCTTTTATTTTCAATTCTTAAGAGGATGCTCTAAATATATTGGGAGATAGTTGGTTGTGGGGATATATGCCCTTAACTATAAATAGATGGAGCTCTTGCTTCTATCCTCGAACATAAAGGTCATTGGTACAATCTGTTTAGGATAAAATGCCCGAGATCCCTTTGGAATTCTTTTCATTGGAGGTATAGGTTGGAGGAAACAATATTGGGTCCTTCACTGAAGCAGATGAAAGATTTCTGAGGACATATTCTCATTTTATATCCCATGCATTGGTTGAGGTAGACTTAAAGAAGGGTGTGGTTAAATATATTGAAATAGAGGTTCAAGGAAGACAACCTAGTTAGTTTGTTGACTATGTGGGTATCCCCTTTTGGTGCACTAGGTGTCACATTTATGATTACCTAGCAAGTGATTGTGTTATGCTACTTCACAAAAAATTCATGGAGAAGGAAAGATATTTCATCTCACGGTGTTGTGGGGAATTTGTCAACATCAAGTTGATCAATAAAGGCATAAAGGGTGGTTAGAGACAAAACCGAGGACAATGCTGTAGGTGTTGTTCTTGTACATTTTTTCAAATTTGAAACTATTGAAGGTGTTGTACAAGGAATTCAATATAACCCAGGCATCACTCAATCTATTTGCATCTTGAATGTGCAACACAACTTCATCTAACACTAACATCCCAATGATTGTTGGACCTCCGTGCTTCCATGTCCTCTTTAGCAAGGCTATTGAAATTTTATTCCCTTGTGCCATCTACTTGTAACGTCCCATGGTTTTCTACCCATAATGGGTGCATGCTATCACTCCAAACTAGTGATTGGATGAAACATATAAGTAAAGTAACAATGTCACCTCACACAATCCCTCCCACTTTTGTCTATTGTTTTCCACTCTCGTGGTAGATTCCCAAGTGATTTAAAGCCAAAATTTCTCTATTACACCTTTCAAAAGGCTTCAAATCTACAATATATACTTGCTGATGCTAAAAAATTATTAGTATTTCTGCCATTAAATTTAAATGCATGGAAACCGTAAGTAAACTTCATATTTGCATGTTAGGCTGTGAAATCAACATTGAATCTTCTTAAATATGCTATAACCTACTACTTCAGATCAGTGACAAGAGTTTTTATTTGTTGAAGGAGGCGGGACTCACTCAAGCTCTAGAACTAGTTATAATTGATTTTGAAAAAATTGTGTTTAATTTTTTTTTTTTATAGCAATCAGTAGTGAGTTATGTGATAGAGCCCAAAACTGTTACCAGTGATGGGAAAACTGGGAATAACGAACTCTTCAGTAATTTTTGAAGGATTTATAATTGATTTTGAAAAAATTGTGTTTAATTTTTTTTTTTAGCAATCAGTGGTGAGTTATGTGATAGAGCCCAAAACTGTTACCAGTGATGGGAAAACTGGGAATAACGAACTCTTCAGTGACTTTTGAAGGATTTTCATGGAAAAAACCTAACAGGAAGCTTCAATATAGCTGTGCTTATCATTCCCAAACTGACGAGCAAAAAGAGTTGGTAAACGAAAGTCTCAAGCATTTGTTGCAGAGTATAGTTGGAGAGTAATCAAACAATGTGATCTTAGCGGGACTAGATCAACCAACATAAAACAAAGGAATTATGAAATGTTTTTGAGACTAGCGGACACTGCTGTTAGCTAATCAAAGTTTTTGAGATCTCAGAAATATCAGAATTTTATACCCTAGATTATTCTGCTAGTTGTGTACAATTGGTTAAGCAGAAAGAAAAAAAGGAATTATATTATTGCAGGTCAATGGGGGCTCGAGTGTATATTATTGCAGGTAAAAGAATGTCAACTTCGCATACGGGGAAAGTGAGGGAATTCCACCCTAAGCTGGTGCTTCATGGAAATTCCTTTCTGAGCCATACTCATTTTTCTTGTACCTTTCAGAGCAGTTATGACCTGAGTTTGATCTAATTGTATTTCTAGAATTCTTTCTACCCAGTAGGTTTGATTTCTATTACCATTCTCTTCTCGAAGAACTACAAGAGATATATTACTCCCAGGTGAGGTATTTTTTAAAAATTATTATCTCTTGTAACATATGCTAGTACCATTGAGCATAAGAATTACATGCAGAAGCATAACTTGGACCTTTGGATAATAATTACATGTAGAAGCATAACGTTTAATCTCTAAAATAGAGGAAAGAATTCAAGCACTAATTTAAAATAGAGGAAGTAATTCAACCACTGTCTAATCATTATATTTATGAAGTTCGTTTAAATTTGTGGCCTCACAGAATTAGATCTTGGCGAGAAGGTAGAAGTCACCGTGCTATTCAGAGTCTAGCTTCCCATATTTGAAACCACACCTCCAAAATACTCAAAGCCGAGCCTAATGAGTTGCACAAACAAAGTTTAGGGTAATTAAT
>CBVK0102997849.1:0-29571 GCA_900067695.1 Picea abies | reverse complement strand
ACCGTTCATTATAAGGTCGCAGATCTAACGGTAGAGATTATGTTAGGGTTTTTTGCCCTAGAAGGCAACCCTCTTTTATGAGGGAAATGTATTGCGGCTATGTACGAGGGTGAATATTGTATTCTGAGTGAGGAGACTGTGAGAGAAAGAAGAGGAAGTTACAGTGGGTTTTGCTGTAGGTTGTATCCCTTCATTTGCTGGAAAATAACAAAGGAAGGACCTGGCAATTTCTTTGGTGGACGTAGCCCACACTGGGTGAACCAAGTATATCTGTGTCTCTCTTGTATTGTGTGTCTTCTGTGTTTTATTTCTGCATTTGTTTTATTTTATTGCTCCGCGGTCCTGTTTTTCTAACATAGGTCTTGGTTGTGAAGTTGTAGGTCTAGTAGAGATAGGTTGGTTCATTCACTTTTGTCTAGTATACACTTGAAATTCTTTCTTTTTCAACTTTTCTCTTGACTCTTGATCAATATTATTTATTACCTCCATTCTAGCCTTCCTGGTTGCTTCCTTTATGCCTTCTTGATTTTATTTAATTGTGATATTAAGGCAAAATTGTGGGACCTCAATGGTATGATCAATAATGTTTACTTGGTCATGTTCACCATTTTTTAGGGGAAATTAATTCTCCCAATGTGAATCTCTACATTGCAAGAACGAAGGATTCTCCTCTACCATGTTTGTGGGAGCTAAAGTATTAGGGATTTCTTGATCATTATTTGGTTTGAAAACTTGAGTCCCTCTTTTGAATTGACCTTTATAAGGAGGCCTAGGATCTTGTTGTTGGGTTCTTTCTAAGTTGACAATCCTATTCATCATTAATTCTTTGGTTTTTACCATGCCATCTATAGTCAACTGTAGCTTTGCCAAGCTAGCACCAATATCTGAAGTAGATTCAATATTATGGACTACTTTGGGTTTAGCATCTATTTTGACTCTTGGGGTAGAGAAAGGTTCAACTCTAGATGATGATAGGTTATCTTCAATACTTGTAGCCATCTCTTGAGCTTCTTGGACTATCTTAGGGGCTTTGTCTTTGAGGAGAAATCCTATTTGTCTTTTAAAGGCTTTAGTGTAAAGAAAGAGAAGGAAATTGTCTAAAGGGTGATAGCTCACCGAGATTTGTTGTACCAACCTTTCAAATTTATCATGAAATTCCCTGAAAGTTTCATTCTTAGTTTTTGTGATGTTATTCATCCTTATTAGCAACATGTTAGGGTCTTCCTTGACACTCCATGGTTTGAGGAACACTTCCTCTAACGTTTCCATTGATGTAATAGTAGCATCAGGGAGACCATTGTACCATCATCTAGCACCATCATGAAGGGTAGCAGAGAATAATTTCATAGCTAAATATTTAGCATCATCACTTATAGGATGAAGTTTAAACAAGGCCCATACATTTCTCATATGATCATTCACACTAACTACATCATTACCAGTGAACTTAGGCAACCATTTCTCATACCTAGGGGGCATTTGCCTAGGGTATCCTGGAATGTTTGTCATGTCTAACGGTTTGAAAATATTGGTTGAACATTGTTTTTGGTTATTATATTGATTTGGATTAATAGTATGAGTCTGAGTGTTAGACATTGTATTGGAAGGAATATTGCATCCAAACAATGATTTTACTATAGGAGAGTTTCGAGGAGGCTTTCTTCTGTAAGACTTGGGAGGATTGGTATACCTCCCTGAACTTAGTGGAGTCACTAGAAAATTTTCTTTAAAATATCAAAGGGATGAGGGGATCACCCTCAGTGGAGTCTTTAGGTAAACTTTGTAAGATTAATGATTCGAGGGAGAAGGCTTACCGTAATTTTTTCATTGAGGAATATTGACTTAGTGTTCCCCGACAATGACACCAAAATGTTATCGCACAATATGTACTTTCCTAAATCCCAATGGAAGTGAATGCAAGATTGGTGTAACAGGGAGTGACCTATCATTGTCACCTTAATAAGAAACCCCTTTCTATTTAGGAGTATGTCACAGTACCCCCGGGGAGATGTCCCCAGTGACCCAAGGGTTTGAGAACGCTAAGGTAAAAGGAACAATAAAGTCCCCCCTCTCACAGGTCACTCAAGTCAAAGGTTCTTCTTGTCTTATTGAGATGAAGCAAAAAGGTAAATAAGGTGTATCTACCAGAACATGACAAAAAAATTGAAAAAGTGGAAACTTCCAAGTACCAAATGATGTTAGTGCTTCATAAGACCATGAGCCTTTAAAAAATAAGTAAGCTGATATAAAATTGCAGCAAAGTAATTATTTACAACAAAAATAAGTATTTTGTAACAACCACAACAATTATGCCTTAAATTTGCTTGAAAAAGACAAGGAAATATAGCTTTAAATTGGCAAAATGATAACTACTTGTCAGAAGAAAAATTGGAAATGTCTAATCAGATTTTAATTTCACTTTTGAGATAAATTTGTTGCTGTTAGATGGCTCCAGAAATATTTTGCAACAACAACAAGTAAATCAATGAATTGGTCTAGTTTATGGTTATTAGAAGTTAGTAAATGTTTCAAGGAAGATAGTTTTAGAGTTGTTTTTATCAATACATCACTATAGTGAGTAGACTAGTGCCTTTATAGGGAAATGGAGTCTATAGATGATGGTTTTATCTTGGATGAAATGACATAGTGATTATACTTACCTAAGGATAAGAAATGGATGGAAGTGGTGTTGGATCTTCAAGGCCTCAAACATCCAAACCCTAAGGATAAACTTGATAGAGTGTAAGCAATTTTAGGCTCTATCAAAATATCCCTTCCTCAGACTATTGAAAAAAACTTGAAGCAACAATTGACTAGATAATGACTTCTAAAGTGCTAGTATTTAGGGCTCTAGAAGTTTACCTAGGTTAAAATATTCTTAGCAAGGTCTAGCAAATGAAGAGTAAAGAAGTAGCAAATTAATTCCTTTACTCCTAGGGTTTGTTAAGCAATAAATTTCATAATATTTAACATGAATAACCAAATTTACCATAAACCATTCAAATAAAATGAAGAATTGCAGATTTACTCACTTCACCAAGAATAATCAAACCATAAAACCCTAGAATTCCAAGTAACTTCACCAAGAAATGATCCAAGTTGCAAAAATTTTCTCCAAGAGAAAGTGCAGCTAGAATTTCAGCCAACAAACCCCAAAAAGGGTGCAAATTTTAGACCACACTACTTGTGTGATGAGTGATGGTGAAACAATGGGAGTATTGTCTCTCTATTTATACAATATTAATGACCTTTAATTAAAATTAGGTCATAAAACGATCGACATGGCCAAATTACATTGAGAATACAGTGTTTTACATAAATGAAGGTAATTAAACACTAAAATCAGCTCCAATGGTGACGTCGTGTCCTTCTAGGCTGACATTGAGCCCCTAGGGTAGAACGTTAGGCCACACATGTAGAATGTTTGGCCTCCAGAGAAACTGAAAACTACCACACATGCCAACTACCCTCATAAGTGCAAACCCTAATTGTGGATGACATCTAGGGTCACAAAGGTGACAGCATGGGCTCCCAAAGGTCAAGGTCGAGGTGGAAAGACAAGACCCCCCTGGGCCTAGGTCTACCAGAGTGTCTTTGGTGCAACGCCCTTCTTTCTTCCTGGTGCAAGTCTCTGGTGTCTCTCTACCCCTGGTTGGGGTCACAATGTCCATCTGTGGCCTTTCAGCCCCATGGAGGTCCAAGCTAATCATTCTCCCACATGTACCTATCCATCAGGTAAGGCCCTGTAGCAACAACAAGTACACCCTTCAAGGGTTCATAAGTCACAGGGACCATAGCAATGCCAATCACATCTAATAATCAAATTACCCAAACATGTGCATCAAACCCCCCTTTACCTAGAAAAATTCTCAAAGACATTATGCAATTTAACAAGTCAGGTTTGGAGAAGGTCTCAGAATGTCCTATTGGGCCAATCCTCCTTAAGGTTGGGGTGTTTTCCAGGTGAGATCCAATGTAGGTCATGTAAGTGTGTGTGAGGTGACATGGGGAAGTGTTTGGGCATAGGATGCAGTGATAACAGGGAAATGTAGGTCTTACCTATGGGTGGATTTGTAGAGGGTGAGCTACACCTTGTCATGGATGCCATTCTTTCCTATCCCATTCAATACCTTTTATTCTTAGTATTATTTCATTTGATATTTTTCTTTCATGCTTCAAGGAAAGAGCTGAAGGACACTATCTTGGCTTGGTTACTAGAGGTGACAATGTTACCCACAAACATTTCACAGAGATGAGAAGGTTGGCTTGTGATGATACCCCCTTTCTCTTGGTTATACCACTAAGAGCCATTACCTTGGTGTTATAACCCTAAATCGTACCACACATGCTTACCTAGCATCAGGCCAACTCATATCCTTTCTTTGCCAAAAAACACTGCTAAACAACTCTTTGAAAATCCTCTTGTATAAAGGCCCACATGCCCTAACTCATTACTGCATGCATGTACACTCTGGCTGACCCAAAACAACCCGTGTGGACCAACAAAATCATGAAAAAAGGAAAGTTGTCGATGAAACAAAAAGCTATGGCTGAGTTAACTGAAACTCTCGGCCATGCATGGCTGAGGGTTTGTCCAAATACCTAGCTCCTTCTAGCCTATAAAAGAAAGGGTAGGGGTACCATTTGGAAAAGGAAAAATATAGCAAAGAAACTCTGCCCATTTACGTATTCCATTGTCCCAACCCTTTATCCTTTCCTAATGCCAAAGGAGATTTAAAGAAAAGCAGTTGAAGGATAGAAGAAGAGGAGCCTCAGATCAGGTTCAAGGAGCGGTGGCCGGTCTCAACTTTTGTAAGTTGACTCATTTTAAGCAATAAAGAGAATGCTTTTCCCGTCCCAATTTATGAATGTTTTATGGTTTGATTAGTTTATGTTTGATTTCTAACCCGTGAGTATATAAGTAGAGTGCATGCATAGTTTTTTCTCGTCTTGAATGCAGGTCAGCTTTGGAAGGAGTATTGCGAACAAGTAATCAAGCACAACGAAGGTTCAACATCAAACACCGGTAACGAGGTAGGTTGATCTTTCCATGCATATAATAAGAAAATGGGATTTAAATATAGGGATGAAGGTAGAAAGTAATTTCTATTCGGTCATATCTACATGCAAATTCTGAACTCTATTTGCTAGTCCGTAGGGTGTTTTTCCCCAACAACAGAATTGGTGACCATACTGGGGTAATTATTCTTCCAAACATATGGAGAGTTTGCATTGCCTCCTGCTTCGTAGACTTATAATTAAAATACATTCTTCCGGAGTCTCATCATTTTTCATGCTATTTTCCAAGGGAAGTTTGTCACTAAGCCTGAGTTGGCCCCTCTACAATATGTCTCTTGTCCACATACCTAGCCATCCTAAACATCCAATCAAGTCCTTGTTCGAAATCACTGAAGCCTTCAGTCTGATCATCGAGATTATCAAGTCCATGATCGACGAGCCGTCAAAGACCTCTGGGTAGTGCAGTCTTACACTCATATTACACTCCTACCCAAGTTTTGAAGATTTTGAAGTTGGTGCTCGAGCTTTGAAGATCTCATCTCCCGCCATCAGGCCAAATCGGCTTCTGGAAGATGGATACTCTATATGTATATCTTTCTAATTTTGAGATGTATCTCCACTGTGTATTGTTTGTGGCTACTCTTTATAGTTATTTGACATGGATCTATAGTGTATTTGATTGGTAGCCATGGTTCTATTTTATCCCGAGCATGGGTATGCTCGCCTCGGTGAGACATTTGTTATTTTGCAGATGACACCTCCTGGTTTTTGATCCTTGGGCTCAATCATTCAGCACATCAGTAAATATTGGTAATGTATTTCGGCCATTAGATGCTCCTCTGACCTCACACATTAGGGGACATCTGTTATAACCCTAAATTGCACCACACATGCTTACCTGGCATTAGGCAAACTCATATCCTTTCTTTGCCAAAAAACACTGCTGAACAACTCTTTGAAAATCCTCTTGTATAAATGCCCATGGGCCCTAACTCATTACTGCATGCATGTACACGCTGGTTGACCCAAAATAGCCCGCGTGGACCGACAAAAGCATGAAAAAAGGAAAGTTGCCGATGGAATAAAAAGATATGGCCGAGTTAACTGAAACTCCCAGCCATGCATGGCCGAGGGTTCGTCCAAATACCTAGCTCCTTCTAGCCTATAAAAGAAAGGGTAGGGGTACCATTTGGAAAAGGAAAAATATAGCAATGAAACTTTGCCCATTTAAGTATTCCATTGTCCCAACCCTTTAGCCTTTCCTAATGCCAAAGGAGATTTAAAGCAAAGCAGTTGAAGGACAGGAGAAGAGGAGCCTAAGATCATGTTCAAGGAGCGGTGGCCGGTCTCAACTTTTGTAAGTTGAATCATTTTAAGCAATAAAGAGAATGCTTTTCCCATCCCAATTCATGAACGTTTTATAGTTTGATTAGTTTATGTTTGATTTCTAACTCGTGAGTATATAAGTAGAATGCATGCATAGTTGTTGCTCATCTTGAATGAAAGTCAGCTTTGGAAGGAGTATTGTGAACAAGTAATCAAGCACAATGGAGGATCGAAATCAAACACCAGTAATGAGGTAGGTTGATCATTCCATGAATTTACTAAGAAAAGGGGATTTAAATCTAGGGATGAAGGTAGAAAGAAATTTCTATTCGGTCATATCTGCATGCAAAGTCTGAACTCTATTTTCTAGTCCGTAGGGTGTTTTTCCCCAACAACACTTGGTTTGGTGACCAAATAGATGGTAGTGTCATACTGTTACATGCCCATGGTCCTAATATGCCGACTCATGGTGAGACCTCCCATCCACCAACTAGTACCTTGAGTTTTGATTTATCTTATGGGTTCCCTTTTCTTACTGATATTATTTTTACAACTTTCTCAAGAATCCCTGGGGGAAGCAACTCAAAGGTTTCATTTTGGATTTTTACTCTTTCCAACTACTTTTACCCTCTGGGACTTTATCCCCTTCTTCCCAAAATTCAAGGTACAATCCTTCCTAGTGTGGAAAACCAAAATGCCTGAACCAAGGTAAGGGAAATATGAGAGGAATAACGATGGAAAGTGGTACGTATGGAGGGAATGGATGATGGCCTTTCATATACACACCTAGTGGAAACTCATCCTAAAGGGAGATCAACTTACTAGGGCATCACATCACCCTCCCAAGTATGAATAAGCTAAATATCATAATTTCCAAGAAAAGGTTATGAAATAAAGGAGAATTCAATGCAAAATGCTTAAATGCTTCAATAATCAGAATGACACATACCATGATACCCAGACTCATTACCTCATGGAGCAAGATGTACTGCTACTTCAGGACCAGGTTGGTGGGATGGATGCTACTGTGACTGATAGATGGGATACAATGGAGAAAGGATGGGCCCTTCGGGTTCATGATCAAGTCATTCTGCTCTAGAAAATCCATGTGTAGGACCTGTGGGCCTTGAGACATGATATCCCAAGTTATCCATAGGATAGGGGATAACAAGACCGTCATATTCAGTTTTCCAAACAAGATTGCAACATCTATATTTAACTGAATATCGTCTTTAGGAGTTGTCTTAGGAAGCAACTCACATATCGATGGTGAAGGTGGTGGAGGCACATTTTCTTCTAATGGAAGAGGAGTATCAGGCCATGATGAAGGGGATGAATTTATTTTTCATCTTGTGTAGGTTATAATTTCCCACCTCCTTAATTCCTTCTTCTGATCATGTATCAATTTATTTAAGGCCCAAAGTCTCCCCTCTCTTTCTCCTATTCTTCTGACTTCATTGATCTATTCTTGGGTAACTTGTTCATCGTCGAAATTGCAAATCATGAAGTTTATATCTTCAGGATAATCTTCATTTCATCAGGGGCACTCATCTTCCCTGTGGGGTTCTTGGCATGGGAGACACCAAGCTTCTATATAAACTATCCCAATAGGTTTCAAAGTATCTGGGGCCTTTGCCTCTTGTTGTGGTCTTGTTTAGAAACCAGTGGAATCTCTCTGCTGTATGGAAAGCTGAGGTCTAGGAGAAAAATTATTTCTTTCCATTGTAATCATAAGGTTCATAAGATGATTTTTCACCTGGAAAAACTAAGTATACATTTGGTCTATCTTCTAAGTTAGGAGAGCAATCATATTAGGAACACTATTGTTGAAAACCTTCATTCTTGCTTCGGTATTAGTACAAGGGTACTGAAAGGTTCTATTTTTTAATCAAGGATATTCTATTCAATGTCGATACTGAACTCTTTACCCTCTACCAATGATGTGTGTAGTTTATCTTTGAGAATGTATCTAAATCGCCCTTCAAAAGAATTCATGTAAAGGAGACAAATTGATGATGTTGTAGGAAGGTAATCTGTTGGAATTTAATTGTACAACATGTCAAATCTATAAATGAATTCCTTTACTGTTTCATTCTCCTTTTTCTTTATTTGATTGAACTGAGTCCCACGTGTCAAACAAACTTCCTTTTTTGACCATCTTCTCTTGAAAAAGTTGGAAAAATCATCATAGGACATGATATGATTATCATGGAGTCCTCTAAACCAATCAAGGGATTTTTTAGTCAATGATGAAGCAAATAACCTCATGGTCACATCTTCACGATCAATACCTTCATTGTCCATTTCCTAACCCATGACATAAATTTTCTCTTCAACAATTATCAAATTGTTTCCTGGGAACTTTGGCAACCAATTGTTGACTTATGTTGGTATTTTGTTAGGGTAACCTTGGATATTTTCCATGTTAAGGGGTTTGTAGAGGTCCCTTTCCTAATGGAGAGCCATTGGAACAAGAGGAAGGGTATTATAGAAAAGGGTTTTAAAAACAAGAGACTTGAGAGGAGGCCTTCTTTGGTTAACCTTATAAGTCTTGAACCTCATAGGGGGAAAAGGTTTGGGGAAAGAAGGATTATGGGAAGGTGGAGTCACTGAATGTGCTTCAACATGATATCATCAAGGAAAAGGGAAAGGGAACGTCCCTTAGGTGGAGTTTCCAAGCAAGCTAAGGGAAAGGATTTGGGGTAGCTTACCAAAATGTCGTTAGGGCACGAAGAAGATTCAAAATCTTCCCCAGAAACGACGCCAAAATGTTATAGTGAAAGTTGTAGGTTGGGAAAATTTCGACCCAACCACAAAAGTAAGTTCTACAACTTGGTAATCCTACACACAATTTCACCTCGATGTAGGTCCCACTCTTCAAGGGTGACTAGGTCACTCTAGGGAGGTGATCCCGACGACCATAGGGGGAATGATATGGAGATGGAAAGAGTTGGAAGTGGAGCCCCTAGAGGTTAAGTATAAGTGGAGTGAATTTTTTTGAATGAAGTCTTTGGAAGGTCCATGGGTTTCCAAGTATGTTGAGTAACCTGTAAATGGTGAAATACCTGCCCGAGAAATGAGAAAAACCACTTTACAATGATGTATGTTAGTTGGATCAGAACGTTAATATTGATGTCCCTAATTTGCAGAAATATATAATAGTACACATCAGAAATAATATGGTACTATAAGATTCTCAATAAATTCTAGAGATCAAGTAGAAGATACAAGAGAAAGACTAGTTAATGACTAGCTAAACTCAAGATGGAAAAACCAATATTCTAGCATAAAAAGATAAGGTTGTTGTAAACACTTGTCTGCAACAAATTATATCAGCCTTATGGGTGTAACATTCAATTTATTACATAAATTGAATCATCCACTGAAAACCCCTCAAAATTTTCCAAAAAGTGCGCTAGGCCAAAAAGAATAAGTATGCAAACTTTGATTAAAATCCAATGGTTGATAAGAGAGTTATTCAAGCAAATGAGTTAGGGTTTCTGCAGCCCTAATGGATGAACATTAAATTTAATAACAGCAGCAAGACGTCTCCCCTTGATGGGGATGCCCTAGTGGATTTGAGGTGCCCAAGGAACAAGGAATGAAATCCATTTTGCAAGAATTAAAAATGACCAAAAATAACATTACCAAATGAAATAATTTGTTTCTCCAATGCAAGACTAGTGCCTTTAGTTATGGGTTAATGGGGTAAAAAATAAAGATTTAGGGTTACTAAATCCTTGTGGGTGTAAATCCTCTTAATTCCCAAGGCAAGTAGCCTAGCTAGGGTTTGAATATGAGGGGTGTAAATCCTCTTACTTAATCAACTAAACCCTTGCAAAATAACTTTAAAAGATTAGCAATTATGGTGGAAACTAGGATAAGGGTGTATATCCTTATAATGCCTATCTATCCTTGGCCAAAAAAACCTTATCTTGAATTATAAATGATAATAAAAAATTAAAGAGACCATACCATTCAAGAAAAATAATTAACATGCGAAAGTAAACCTCCACAAAAGCAAGAGAATGACCTCCTAGAGATAGCACACCATCATCATCATCATCACACCACAACCAAAAGGCATTATTCAATAGCGCAATAGGTAAAATACTCCAAGTGTAGAGAAAATTTCAAACCAATACTTCTCACAAGAGGGATATTTATGTTCAAATGAGATCTTATGATCTCTTATTTATACAAAATGTCACTAAGGTGACTTGTCCATATATTAAGGGATAAACCACAAGACTAGGGGTCAACAACCCTAATATTACCCCATTTAACAAAGTAATATTAAACAATTCATTTAAAGTTTTACTTTTTCACAAATAAAACCCCAATTTTACATGGGAACTAGCCCTTTAGGGAATGTTTTTCCACTTGGGACAAGTCATTAGTGTTGGAGAAGCTATGGTAAGCATCCAAAGGCCACATATCAAGCATATATGAAATCTCCTCATGGCCAAGGTATCATCCTCCTCAAAATGTCCATGTGCCAATGAGTGGATACATCACCACCAAACCCTATCCCCCTAAAAGTGACAACATGCCCTAAGAGGTGGTGTTTTGCCTCTCCTAGGAAAATCATTTGGCAAGTGAAGAATGGGATATGTCCTACACATCATCTTATAGGTCTTCAATTATTCATGTTTCTCATATTCTTCTTGCATAATATGAATAGAGCCTAACTCCTGGCCATGGTATTTTGCAGTATACTTCTTATCTTTCCATGGGAGAAACATCTCTATGGAATCTTCCCGCATGAAGGGTAACTAGGACCTTGAGTTTTGATTTATCTTATGGGTTACCTTTTCTTACTAAGAAGATTTTTACTTCTTTCTTGGGAATCCCTCAAAGAAGCATCTCAAAGGTTTCATTTTGGATTTTAACTCTTGCTAGCTACTTTTAACCTCTGGGCCTTTAGCCACTTCTTCCCACTAGGAAAGGTGCAACCCTTCCTAGTGTGGAAAACCTAATGCCCAAACCAAGGTGAGGGAAAGATGAGAGGAATAATGATGGAAAGTGCTAAGTATGGAGGCAATGGACAATGACCTTTCATAGACCCACATAGTGGAAACTCATTCTAAAGAGAGTTCAACTTACTAGGGAATCACATTACCCTCCCAGGTATGAACATTTTAAAGAGAATAATTTCCAAGAAAACGTTATGATATGAAGGAGAATTCAATGCAACATGATTAAGTGCTTCAATAATCAGAGTGACACATACCATGATACCCGAACTCATTACCTCATGGAGCAAGACTTACTGCTACTTTAGGACGAAGCTGGTGGGATGGATGCTCTTGATGCTAATAGATGGGCTACACTAGAGAAAATATGGGCCCTCCGAGTCCATGCTCAAGTCATCTGACTCTCAAAACTCCATTTCTAGGACCTATGGGCCTCGATACATGATCTCCCTAGTTATCCCTAGGATATGGGATAACATATGGCTCCAACTCGGGGACATGTGCTCATTGTATAGTGCATGAGAACTTCAACATCTTTGGTATGACCTGTATCTGTTGTATCTCAACAAAATGAATCAATAACGTTAAGGGTGGTGATATCAACCCTCGCTCATATATGATATAAAATAAAGATAAGCAAAAATATATACATAAAATAGAAAAAATACAATGATGAAAATGAAACTATACTAAAATGAATGCAGATGGTATATATGATGGATGCAAATTCCTAACTTACCTATATTTACCTGTGAAGTCAATTTGTTTCCCCATGATGGGGTTTAAGGAGGCGCCCTCTAATTGGAAATGGATGCTTTCTTCCTTCCAATGTTGATAAATAGTAGGCATCATTAACTGACTTCATTTTGATTCTAAAAGGTCCAAGCCAAAACTGTGCATTTCCTTTAACATTAGTAGGCTCTCCTTTCTTTGTGTCCCACATCTAGACCATATCTCCCTCTTGATAGTCCTTTTCTTCACACTTGGTTATTTCTTGTATAAATCTAGTATATTTTTTTGAGGGGGGAGGGTGGGATTCAACTGTAAGGACTTCTTGTTGGCCTGGTTTGATTAATATGTCATCATCCCCTTTATTTAATAACTTGAGAGTTCCAACTTCCTTGTCCTTATATTTATATAAGAGTTGTTGATACTGTTCCTTCTTTGGCCATTGTGTCTCATCAAAATCTTCCTCTGAAGTGAAAGTCAAATCCTCTGGAGAAATTATAGGAAGGTTTTCCTTGATCGGCTCATGTATCACACTAGTTTCAACATCATTGTTAATTTATTGAACATGGGCCTTAGCCATTGGAATATTTGGAATACGCTCTATTGTCCCATTATTCATAGGTACATTGATGTAATTTAGGTCCATCTCTAATGTACCTCCCAAAATTGCAACAAACTTCCTGGAAAAAAAACATCCCCCATACATCAGGGACGTCCACCACCACAATATCCATATGGATTAATCTCTCGAGATATTTACCAAGGTGTACTTCAACATCATCAACTACTCCATGAGTGGGTATGGCCCTGTATTCAAAACCACACACATTCCTATAAAGCTATGTGGCCTTTAGGTCTAGTCTCTCCATGACTCTCAAAGACATCATATTAGCACCTGCTCTTGAATCAAGCATATAGTTTTTAAGGCATTTGTTATTCACTAGTAATTTCATGAAGAAGGGTGGGTCTCCATCATATTGAACCCTAAAATGGTGTTCTTGTAACATAATAGGAGGGTCCATTAGCTCATCTGATACTTTGTAAAAAGTTTCAAACCTTTCTTTCACAGATGGAATCTTGATAATTTCCTTCAGAGGAATGGTCACATGCATTTTGGCCAATGCACCTTCAAAGTCAAAATTTCAATCAACCTTGTCAGCTTTCGGGGGATTTTTAGGAAGAAGTATGTTCATAGGCAGAGGTCTTGGTTGTGAAGTTATAGGTCTAGTAGAGATAGGTTGGTTCATTCACTTTTGTCTAGTATACACTTGAAATTCTTTCTTTTTCAACTTTTCTCTTGACTCTTGATCAAGATTATTTATTACCTCCATTCTAACCTTCCTGGTTGCTTCCTTTATGCCTTCTTGATTTTATTTAATTGTGATATTAAGGAAACATTGTGGGGCCTCAATGGTATGATCAATAATGTTTACTTGGTCATGTTCACCATTTTTTAGGGGAAATTAATGCTCCCAATGTGAATCTCTACATTGCAAGAACCAAGGATTCTCATCTACCATGTTTGTGGGAGATAAAGTATTAGGGATTTCTTGATCATTCTTTGGTTTGAAAACTTGAGTCCCTCTTTGGAATTGAAGTTTATAAGGAGGCCTAGGAGCTTGTTGTTGGGCTCTTTCTAAGTTGACAATCCTATTCATCATTAATTCTTGGGTTTTTACCACGCCATCTATAGTCAACTGTAAGTTTTCCAAGCTAGAACCAATATCTGAAGTAGATTCAACATTATGGACTACTTTGGGTTTATCATCTATTTTGACTCTTGGGGTAGAGAAAGGTTCAACTCTGGATGATGATAGGTTATCTTCAATACTTGTAGCCAACTCTTGAGCTTCTTGGACTATCTTATGGGCTTTGTCTTTGAGGAGAAATCCTATTTGACCTGTAAAGGCTTTAGTGTAAAGAAAGAGAAGGAAATTGTCTAAAGGGTGATAGCTCACCGAGATTTGTTGTACCAACCTTTCAAATTTATCATGAAATTCCTTGACTGTTTCATTCTTAGTTTTTGTGATGTTATTCATCCTTATCAGTAACATGTTAGGGTCTTCCTTGACACTCCATCGTTTGAGGAACACTTCCTCTAACTTTTCGATTGATGTAATAGTAGCATCAGGGAGACCATTGTACCATCGTCTAGCACCATCATGAAGGGTAGCAGAGAACAATTTCATAGCTAAATATTTAGAATCATCACTTATAGTATGAAGTTGAAAGAAGGCCCATAAATTTCTCATATGATCCTTCACGCTAACTACTTCATTACCAATGAACTTAGGCAACCATTTCTCATACCTAGGGGGCATTTGCCTAGGGTATCTTGGAATGTTTGTCATGTCTAACGATTTGAAAATCTTGGTTGAACATTGTTTTTGGTTATTATCTTGATTTGGATTAATAGTATGAGTCTGAGCATTAGACATTGTATTGGAAGGAATATTTCATCCAAACAATGATTTTACTATAGGAGAGTTTTGGGGAGGATTTCTTCTGTAAGACTTGGGAGGATTGGTATACCTCCCTGAACTTAGTGGAGTCGCCAGATAATTTTCTTTAAAATATCAAAGGGATGAGGGGATCACCCTTAGTGAAGTCTCCAGGTAATCTTTGTAAGATAAAGGATTTGAGGGAAAAGTCTTACCGAAAATTTTTCATTGAGGAATATTGACTTAGTGTTCCCCGACAACGACACCAAAATGTTATCACACAATATGTACTTTCCTAAATGCCAATGGAATTGAATGCAAGATTGGTGTAACATGGAGTGACCTATCACTGCCACCTTAATAAGAAACCCCTTTCTATTTAGGAGTATGTCACAGTACCCCGGGGGAGACGTCCCCAGTGACCCGAGGGTTTGAGAAGGCTAAGGTAAAAGGTACAAAAAATTCCCCCCTCTCACAGGTCATTCAAGTCAAGGGTTCTTTGTGTCTTATTGAGATGAAGCAAAAAGGTAAATAAGGTGTACCTGCCAGAACACGACAAAAAAATTGAAAAAGTGGCAACTTCTAAGTACCAAATGATGTTAGTGCTTCATAAGACCATGAACCTTTAAAAAATAAGTAAGCTGATATAAAATTGCAGCAAAGTAATTATTTACAACAACAATAAGTATTTTGTAACAACCACAACAATTATGCCTTAAATTTGCTTGAAAAGGACAAGGAAATATAGCTTTAAATTGGCAAAATGATAACTAGTTGTCAGAAGCAAAATTGGAAATGTCTAATCAGATTTTAATTTCACTTTTGAGATAAATTTGCTGTTGTTAGATGGCTGCAGAAATATTTTGCGACAACAAGAAGTTAATCAATTAATTGGTCTAGTTTAAGGTTAGTAGAAGTTAGTAAATGTTTCAAGGAAGATGGTTTTAGAGTTGTTTAGATCAATACATCACTATTGTGAGTAGACTAGTGCCTTTATAGGGCAATGGAGTCTATAGATGATGGTTTTATCTTGGAAGAAATGACACAGTGATTATACTTACCTAAGGATAAGAAATGGATGGAAGAGGTGTTGGCTCTTCAAGGCCTCAAACATCCAAACCCTAAGAATAAACTTGATAGAGTGTAATCAATTTTAGGCTCTAGAAAAATATCCCTTCCTTAGACTATTGAAAAGAACTTGAAGCAACAATTGACTAGATAATGACTTCTAAAGTGCTAGTATTTAGGATTCTAGAAGTTTACCTAGGTTAAAATATTCTTAGCAAGGTCTAGCAAATGAAGAGTAAAGAAGTAGCAAATTAAGTCCTTTACTCCTAGGGTTTGTCAAGCAAGAAATTTCATAATATTTAACATGAATAACCAAATTTACCATAAAACATTCAAATAAAATGAAGAATTGTAGATTTACTTACTTCACCAAGAATAATCAAACCATAAAACCCTAGAATTCCAAGTAACTTCACCAAGAAATAATCCAAGTTGCAAAATTTTTCTCCAAGAGAAAGTGCGCCTAGAATTTCAACCAATAAACCCCAAAAAGGGAACACATTTTAGACCACACTACTTGTGTGATGAGTGATGATAAAAAAATGGCAGTATTGTCTCTCTATTTATACAATATTAATGACCTTTAATTAAAATTAGGTCATAAAAAGGTCGACATGGCCAAATTACATTGGAAATCCAGTTTTTTACATAAATGAAGGTAATTAAACACTAAAATCAACTCCAATGGTGATGTCATGTCCTTCTAGGGTGACATTGAGCCCCTAGGGTAGAACGTTAGGACACACATACTGAACGTTTGGCCTCCAAAGAAACTGAAAGTTACCAGACATGCCAACTACCCTCATAAATGCAAACCCTAATTGTGGATGACATCTAGGATCACAAAGGTGATGTCATGGGCTCCCAAAAGTCAAGGTCTAGGTGGAAAGACAAGATCCCCCTGGGTCTAGGTCTACCTAAGTGTCCTTAGTGAAACACCCTTCTTTCTTCCTGGTGCAAGTCTCTGGTGTCTCTTTTCCCCTGGTTGGGGTCACAACGTCCATCTGTGGGTTTTCATCCCCATGGAGGTCCGAGCTAATCATTCTCCCATATGTACCTATCCACCAGGTAAGGTCCTGCAACAACAACAAGTATGCCCTTCATGGGTTCATTAGTCACAGGGATCATAGCAATATCAATCACATCTAATAATCAAATTACCCGAACATGTGCATCAAACCCCCCTTTACTAGACAAATTCTCAAAGACGTTATGCAATTTAACAAGTCAGGTTTGGAGAAGGTCTCAGGATGTCCTATTGGGCCAATCCTCCTTAATATTGGGGTGTTTCCTAGGTGAGATCAAATATAGGTCATGTAAGTATGTGTGAGGTGACATGGGGAAGTGTTTGGGCATAGGGTGCAGTGATAACATGGAAATGTAGGTCTTACCTCTGGGTGCCTTTGTAGAGGGTGAGCTGCACCTTGTCATAGATGCCATTCTTTCCTATCCCATTCAATACCTTTTATTCTTAGTATTATTTCTTTTGGTATTTTTCTTTCATGCTTCAAGGGAAGAGCCAGAGGACACTGTCTTGGCTTGGCTACTAGAGGTGACAATGTTACCCACAAACATTTCACAGAGATGAGAAGGTTGGCTCGTGATGAGACCCCCTTTCTCTTGGTTATGCCACTAAGAGCCACTACCTTGGTTTGGTGACCAAATAGATGGTAGTTTCATACCGCTACATGCCCATGGTCCTAATATGCCGACTCATGGTGAGACCTCCCATCCACCAACTAGTACCTTGAGTTTTGATTTATCTTATGGGTTCCCTTTTCTTACTGATATTCTTTTTACAAATTTCTCAAGAATCCCTAGGGAAAGCATCTCAAAGGTTTCATTTTTGATTTTAACTCTTTCCAACTACTTTTACCCTCTGGGCCTTTATCCCCTTCTTCCCAAAAGTCAAGGTACAACCCTTCCTAGTGTGGAACACCAAAATGCCTAAACCAAGGTAAGGAAAATATGAGAGGAATAATGATGGAAAGTGGTAAGTATGGAGGGAATGGATGATGGCCTTTCATATACCCACCTAGTGGAAACTCATCCTAAAGGGAGATCAACTTACTAGGGCATCACATCACCCTCCTAGATATGAATATGTTAAATATCATAATTTCCAAGAAAAGGTTGTGAAATAAAGGAGAATTCAATGCAACATGCTTAAGTGATTCAATAATCAGAGTGACACATACCATGATACCCAGACTCATTACCTCATGGAGCAAGATGTATTTCTACTTCAGGACTAGGTTGGTGGGATGGATGCTACTATGACTGATAGATGGGATACATTGGAGAAAAGATGGGCCCTCCGGGGCCATGCTCAAGTCATCTGGCTCTAGAAAATCCATGTGTAGGACCTACAAGAATAGAGACATGATATCCCATGTTTTCCATAGGATAGGGGATAACAAGACCGTCATATTCAGTTTTCCAAACAAGATTGCAACATCTATATTTAACTGAATATCATCTTTAGGAGTTGTCTTAGGAAGTAACTCACATATCAATGGTGGAGGTGGTGGAGCCACATTTTCTGCTGATGGAAGAGGAGTATCAGGCCGTGACGAAGGGGATGAAGTTATTTTTCATCTGGTGTAGGTTATAATTTCCCACCTCCTTAATTCCTTCTTCTTATCATCTATCAATTCATTTAAGGCCCAGACTCCCCCCTCACTTTCTCCTATTCTTCTGGCTTCATTGATCTATTCTTGGGTAAATTTTTCAACATCAAAATTGCAAATCATGAAGTTTATATCTTCAGGATAATCTTTGTTTCATTAGGGGCACTCATCTTCCTTGTGGGGTTCTTGTCATGGGAGACACCAATCTTCTATATAAACTATCCCAACAGGTTTCAAAGTATCTGGGGCCTTTGCCTCTTGTTGAGGTCTTGTTTAGAAACCAATGGAATCTCCCTGCTATATGGCAAGATGAGGTATGGGGGAAAATTTATTTCTTTCCATTGTAATCATACGGTTCATAAGCTGATTCTACACTTGGAAAAACTGATTATTCATTTGTTCTATCTTCTGAGTCAGGAGAGAAATCATATTAGGAACACTATTGTTGAAAACCTTCATTCTTGCTTCGGTATTCGTACAAGGGTACTGAAAAGATTCTATTTTTGAATCAAGGAGATTCTATTCAATGTTGACACTGAACTCTTTACCCTCTACCAATGATGTGTGTAGTTTATCTTTGAGAATGTATCTGAACCATCCTTCAAAAGAATTCATGTAAAGGAGACAAACTGATGATTTTGTAGGAAGGTAATTTGTTGGAATTTAATTGTACAACATGTCAAATCTAGAAATGAATTCCTTTACTATTTTATTCTCCTTTTTATTTATTTGATTGAACTGAGTCCCACGTGTCAAACAAACTTCATTTTTTGACCATCTGCTCTTGAATAAGTTGGAAAAATCATCATCAGACACGATATGATTATCATGGATTCCTCTAAACCAGTCAAGGGATTCTTTAGTCAATGATGAAGAAAATAACCTCATGGTCACATCTTCATGATCAATACCTTCATTGTCCATTTCCCGACCCATGACATAAATGTTCTCTTCAACAATTATCAAATTGTTTCCTCGGAACTTTGACAACCAATTGTTGACTTATGTTGGAATTGTTTTAGGGTAACCTTGGATATTTTCCATGTTAAGGGGTTGTAGAGGTCCCTTTCCCAAGGGAGAGCCATTGGAACAAGAGGAAGGTTATTATGGAAAAGGGTTTTAGCAACAGGAGACTTGAGAGGAGGCCTTCTTTGGTAAACCTTATAAGTCTTGAACCTCATAGGGGGAAAAGGTTTGGGGAAAGAAGGATTCTGGGAAGGTGGAGTCACCGGATGTGCTTCAACATGATCTCATCAAGGAAAATGGAAAGGGAACGTCCCTTAGGTGGAGTTTCCAGGAAAGATAAGGGAAAGGATTTGGGGTAGCTTACCAAAGTGTCATTAGGGTACAAAGAAGATTCAAAATCTTCCCCAAAAATGATGACAAAATGTTATAGCGAAAGTTGTAGGTTGGGAAAATCCTGAACCAACCAGAAAAGTAAGTTCTAAAACTTGGTAATCCTACACCCAATTTCACCTCGATGTAGGTCCTGCACTTCAAGGGTGACTAGGTCACTCTAGGGAGGTGATCCCAGTGACCCTAGGGGGAATGATATGGATATGGATAGAGTTGGAAGTGGATCCCCTAGAGGTCAAGTATAAGTGGAGTGAATTTTTTGGAATGAAGTCTTTGGAAGGTCCAAGGGTTTTCAAGTATGTTGAGTAACCTGTAAATGGTGAAATACCTGCTTGAGAAATGAGAAAAACCACTTTATAATGATGTATGTTAGTTGGATCAGAATGTTAATCTTGATGTCCCTAATTTGAAGAAATATATGACAGTACACATCAGAAATAATATGGTACTATAATATTCTCAATAAATTCTAGAGATCAAGTAGAAGATACAAGAGAAAGACTAGTTAATGACTAGCTAAACTCAAGATGGAAAAACCAATATTCTAGCATAAAAAGATAAGGTTGTTGTAAACACTTGTCTACAACAACTTATATCAGCCTTATGGGTGTAACATTCAATTTATTACATAAATTGAATCATCCACTGAAAACCCCTCAAACTTTTCCAAAAAGGGAACTAGGCCAAGAAGAATAAGTATGCAAACTTTGAGCAAAATTCAATGGTTGATAAGAGAGTTATTCAAGCAAATGAGTTAGGGTTTCTGCAGCCCTAATGGATGAAAATTAAATTTTATAACATAAGCAAGACATATCCCCTTGATGGGGATGCCCTAGTGGATTTGAGGTGCCCAAGGCACAAGGAGTGAAATCCATTTTGCAAGAATTAAAAATGACCAAAAATCACATTTCCAAATGCAATAATTTGTTTCTCCAATGCAAGACTAGTGCCTTTAGTTATGGGTTAATGGGGTTAAAAATAAAGATCTAGGGTTACTAAATCCTTGGGGGTGTAAATCCTCTTACTTCCCAAGGCAAGTAGCCTAGCTAGGGTTTGAAGATGAGGGGTGTAAATCCTCTTACTTCCTCAACTAAACCCTTGCAAAATAACTTTAAAATATTAGCAATTATGGTGGAAACTAGTATAAGGGTGTATATCCTTATAATACCTATCTAGCCTTGGCCAAAACAACCTTATCTTGAATTATAAATGATAATAAAAAATTAAAGAGACCATACCATTCAAGAAAAATCATTAACATGCCAAAGTAAACCTCCACAAAAGCAAGAGAATGACCTCCTAGAGATAGCGCACCATCATCATCATCACACCACAACCAAAAGGCATTATTCAATAGCACAATAGGTTAAATACTCCAGGTGTAGAGAAAATTTCAGACCAATACTTCTCACAAGAGGGATATTTATGTTCAAATGAGATCTTATAATCTCTTATTTATACAAAATGTCACTAAGGTGACTTGTCCATATATTAAGGGATAAACCACAAGACTAGGGGTCAACAACCCTAATATTACCCCCTTTAACAAAGTAATATTAAACAATTCATTTAAAGTTTTACTTTTTCACAAATAAAACCCTAATTTTACATGGGAATCATCCCTTTAGGGGATGTTTTTCCACTTGGGACAAGTTGTTGGTGTTGGAGAAGCTATGGTAAGAATCCAAAGGCCACATGTCAAGAATATATGAAATTTCCTCATGGCCAAGGTTTCATCCTCCTCAAAATGTCCACGTGTCAATGAGTGGATACATCAGCACCAAACCCTGGCCCCCTAAAAGTGACAACATGCCCTAGGAGGTGGCGTTTTGCCTCTCCTAGGAAAATCATTTGGCAAGTGAAGAGTGGGATAGGTCCTACACATCATCTTCTAGGTCTTCAATTCTTCATGTTTCTCATCTTCTTCTTGCATAATATGAATAGACCCTAGCTCCTGACCATGGTATTTTGCAGTATTCTTCTTATCTTTCCATGGGAGAAACATCTCTATGGAATCTTCCCGCATGAAGGGTAACTAGGATGGATCATACTCAATAAATTGTGGAGGCATATCATAGTAGTGTTCAATGCCATAATTAGGGCCCCTCAGATCCATCACATCTGTATATTTCTTTTACATGTTATGTAATATCTCATACGTGCCATTGCCCATGGGAATATATGCATGTGTAAGGTTCATACTAAGGAAACCTCCAAGGGTTTAGGACCAGGTCCTCGACAAGAGAATCCCCTAGGAATAAAGGGAATCGATCACAAATATGTCCATGAGGATGCTCATATGTGGAAAATATATCAAAACTACCTCAACGTCTTCACACACCCCCAACACCTCGACTCTTCTTGAATCAATACCACAAACATTTCCATAAGGTCGGGTTGTCTTCAAACCAAGTTGTTTCATCACCTTCAATGACATGAAATTTACTGAGGCCCTGTGAATAAAGCATGTAGTTGTTCAAGCGTAGGCCATTCATGCCTAATGAAATAGAGAAAGGAGGGTTCTTTTCCTTTGGCCGATCGATATACATGTTAAGTTTTCACTATGCTAGGCTCAAGCATGAGGTTTATTTCAATTTCAACATTTACTTGAACCATAAACAAATGCAACTACACCATTCATAATTATTGAAATAACCAAGATCACAAGAAGAAGTACCATGCACAAGAACACAAGAAAATATCCTAGGAAACCCTTCTACTCAAGGGAAAAAAACCCAACAATCCTTTTCTATATTCTCAAGAGAAGATCCCCCAACCATAAAACCATAATGCACACAAGAGGGTGCTCTACTACCTTGAAAATTGCACCCAAGAGAGGTGTGCACTTCAACCCTTAAAGTGTACTTGTTGAATTTCTGAAATGTCAATTGACTTGTGTGTTTCCTCAATGGGGAAATCACCTTTATTTATACTAGACTGGACACAGCAAAAGTGGTGTCTATTGACACAACATGGCCGACCTCATTAACTTAGTAACATAATTCATTATAACAATAATCATTAATTATATTTCACTTATGGTGGGGCCGAATT
This sequence comes from Picea abies, assembly GCA_900067695.1. Lineage (NCBI taxonomy): Eukaryota > Viridiplantae > Streptophyta > Pinopsida > Pinales > Pinaceae > Picea > Picea abies. The sequence goes on along the minus strand of CBVK0102997849.1, from coordinate 6,972 downwards.
GTACTCTTTACATCGTAATTAGGGCTACAAGAAAATCTTACACTTAGACAATATAACAAGGGATCCACACGTCCACTAGTGCTCAACCACTAGGGACACGTTCACCTATGCTAAGTCACATGGATGTCATACTCAATAGAATCATCTGGAGTACCACATCATCTCAAATGTCACATAGAGGAGAACAATACACCCATCACATGGACACACCCAACCACTGGGGGATGACTCAACTCTCTAGAGGAGAACGAAGCCCCAATCACTAGGGGACGACTCAACTCTCACACAGAGGAGAATGATGCCCCATCACATGGGTGTGACCAGCACTAGGCTCCCTCTCAGGTCGACTCAACTCAGTCTTAGAGGAGAATGTATCCTGGAGGATGTCTCACGATGTTGCAATCATCAACACTCCCTCTCAGCTAGGGAGACATTCTCCACCAGTACAAGTCTCTCACGGAAGTACTCGAACTTTTTCCTGGGAAGCAGTTTGGTGAAGATATCTACAATCTGATCATGTGCAGGAAGGTACTGCACATGTACTTATTTCCTCTGCACCATGTATCTGATATAATGATATGTTATCTCAATGTGTTTCGATTTATCATGAAACATAGGATTCTCTGAGAGCTTCACACATCTTTGGTTATCACAATGAATAATGGTAGAATTCATCTCATGATCAAATAAGCTATCAGGAGCTTGTGAATCCACACTATTTTGTGAAATTCCACACTCAACACCATATACTCTGCTTCTGCGGTACTCAACTCCATAAAGATTTGTTTCCTGCTGCACCAGGAAACCATGGCAGACCCCAATGTAAAACAACAACCAGATGTGCTCTTCCAGTCCACTGCACTCCCTGCCCAATCTGCATTAGCATATCCTCGCAATCTCATGTCTACACTAGAGGTATATCTCATGCCATACCCAACTGTGCCTCATAGATATCTCAATACATGCTTCACTATTATCCATTAAGTCTGTCTTGGCTGACTCATGAAATGAATCAGTACATTCACTGCATAGCATATATCAGGTTTGGAGTTAACTAGGTACATTTATGATCCAATCATTTGTCGATATAAATGTGGATCAATCTCGCCTGAATCAGTAGAAGACTCATTCATTTTCTTCAGATCCATCACCTTCGATGTAGGCATGGATTTTTAGTTTGTCATATCGAACTTCTTCAATATTTCCACAGTATATTTTCCTTGACTCAGGAAAATCTCATGAGTCCTCTTCCATAATTCTAGTCCCAAGAAGTAGTGCATCATACCCATATCCTTCATCTCTAATTCATAAGTCAATTCTCGCTTGCATTCAACAATTAGTCTTTCTAAACTGATGAGGAATAAATCATCCACATACAGGACCAAGATCAGGAAATCATCACCAAAAATGTGATAATATAGGTTTGGATCAACAAAACTCTTTCTAAAGCCCACACTCATAAAGAATCCATCCATTTTCTCGTACCAAGCACGAGGTGTCTGCTTTAGTCCATATAGGGATTTCTTCAACTTGCACATAGGAGATTTCTTGTCATGTATCACAAATCCCTCTGGCTGCTTGATGTAAACTTCTTCCTCAATCTCACCATTGAGAAAGACTGTCTTTACATCCATTTGATGTAGTTTCCAACCCATGGATGCAGCTAGTGAAATGATAGTATAGATGGAAGTGTATTGGGCTACTGGAGAAATTTTCTCCTCATAATCAATTCCCTCCACCTATGAGAATCCTCTGGCTAAAAATATCACTTTGTATTTCTTGAAACTTCCATCGGATGCATGCTTGGTTTTATAGATCCACTTGGAAGTCACTACAGACTTCCCTTATGATCTCAGAAAAATATCCCACACATCATTCTTCATGATGGAATGATACTCTTCTGCCATGGAATCTTTCCATACATGCTACCCTGCTACTTATCCATGACAAGAAGGCTCAATATCAATGATGTGGCTCATGGATGAAACATAGCTCGAAAATATCTTTGGTCTCTTTCTCTCTCAGAATGTGCCTTAAGGAGATACGTGTCCCTTTTCCTCCTGCATATTTTGTCAAGCCACGACAAGCCTTTTATGGCCTATTGAAATGCCTCTGGGAACATTAACTGAATCAACTGGAACAATGGTTTTCTCCCTTTGAACTATTGAAGGGGAAAAGGTATTGTCTCTTCATTTTTCCAAAATAGTTTGACTCCCTCCGAGTCAAGTAACTCCCTATGAAGTATGAAGGATAGACATATTACTTTTCTTGTTTTCTACCCTGAAGGTATGTCATGTCTTCTTAGGTCCTCTACTAAAATTTCCCACACCAGGGATAATACCCTTCATCATCAAAATGAAAGAAACTACAGGGTAATGAAGAAATCAAATAAGGAATGTAGTACAAAACTCACCTTAGTCTACAACTTTTCTCAATATTGCTTTTGGTCCTCCTGATAAAGTTCAAAGGACGAAAGCCTAATCTCTTATGTCTTCATCTCTCTGAGGTGGGTTTGGATTAATGTCAACAATGGATGCATATTGTCTTCCTCTCTTCCTGGTAGGAAGATTTCTCGCAAAGTGTCCATACTTTTCACATCTGAAGCATTGGATCTTTGACATGTCTTTTCTATGATCATAATATGAAGTTGAGGAAGTCTTCTCGTCTTTGAATTTTTGTCTAAAGTTTCTTTTATTTCTTCCTCATTTATTTGTATGAAAGGAAAGAGCATGATTTTCATCATGAGGGGAGTCTTCCACTCCTCTAGTTATAAGTCTGATTTCTTCCTGGGTAGGTAGTTGTTCTCTACCATTGATACTTTGAAGAAATGGTTCCCAATGTTTTGGAAGGGCATTGAGAGTGGTCAAGAAAAGTTCTCTATTTGATATGATTTCTCCAATGGCACCTAGCTGATCTCTAATATTTGACATCTTCATAAAGAAAATAGAAACGATGTCACATGTTGTCATCTTGATATTTTGAAATTGTCCCTTCAATGTAAGCTCTAATGGTTTTGTTACTCTCAAACATATTAGTTAATGATTCATACATTTCATAGGATTTCTTCAGGTTCGAAATACAAGGTAGGATATGATCTCTCATTGAGTTGATGATTATCTTCCTTACCTTGACGTCATCTTCCTTCCTTTCTTTCTTCTCTTCATCGATAGATATCTTTGGTAAATAATTTTGTATCACACTCAATAGGTCATCCTCTTCAAGGGTGAAATTAAGTCTTGACTTCCAGGAACTGAAGTTGCTTGATCCATCAAGCCTATCTTCCTCCAAGGTTCTGTTCATCATATTTTCGGATTCTTCACAAAACCTTACTAACTGAGATAGGAAAACTAACGACTAGGCTAGCAATATTAGGTTTTGTTGGGCTTATGTATGCCAACAATAAGCCTTGAAATTTAGAAGAACACTAGTGAGCTAAAAATCTCCTTCAATGAGCTGCAAAAATGCTAAAACTAAAATTTCTGCAGAAAATTATGAAACCCTAGAAACCTTAGGGCCAAAAATCCAGAATGCTCGAAAATGAAATCTAAGAGTTGTTGGAGGTTCACAGAGGGAGACTATACACTCCTATGCAATTTTTATCCCCAACGTTTCAATATAAAGTGCTGAAACCACCAAATAAGAGAGGGCCACACTCTTTCTCAAAAACCCTAGGATGGTTGTACAGTTCTGCAGAAAGGAGGACAACTTGTTTGAATCTTGTGCAATGGCTTCTTCAAGACCTATGCTCTGATACCATGTTAATTTTTTACTATTCTAGGCTCAAGCATGAGGTTTGTTTCAATTTTATCATTTACTTGAACCATAAAAAACATGCAGCTACACCATTCACAATTGCTGCAATAACCAAGATCAAAAGAAGAAGTACCATGCACAAGAACACAAGAAAGTATCCTGGGAAACCCTTACACTCAAGGGAAAAAAATACAAAAATCCTTTGATATATTCTCAAGAGAAGATACCCCAACCATAAAAATCTAATGCACACAAGAGGGTTCTCTACTACCTTGAAACTTGTGCCCAAGAGAGGTGCACACTTTATCCCTTAAAGTGTACTTGCTAAAATTCTAAAATGTCAAGTGACTTGTGTGTTTCCTCAATGGGGAAATCACCTTTATTTATACTAGACTAGACACAAAAAAAGTGGTGTCTATTGTCACAATAGGGAAAACTTCATTAACTTAGTAATATAATTAATTATAACAATGATCATTAATTATATTTCACTTATGGTGGGGCCGACTTCTACCCTTTACTTCAAAATCAGGGTTACAAGAAAATATTACACTTAGAAAATATAGCAATGGATCCACACGTCCACTAGTGCTCAACCACTAGGGACACACCCACCTGTTCTCAGCCATAGGGACATCATACTCAACAAAATCATCTGGAGTACCACATTGTCTCAAATATCACACAAAGGAGAACAATACACCCATCATATGGACACACCCAACCACTGGGGGACGACTCAATTCTCCAAAGGACAACGATGCCCAAACCACTGAGGGATGAGCCAACTCTCACACAGAGGAGAACAATGCCCCATCATGTGAGTGTGCCTAGAACTGGGATCCCTCTCAGGTTGACTCAACTCAATCTCAGGGGAGAACGTATCTTGGAGGATGTCTCACGATGATGCAATCATAAAAAATACATAGTATTCAAAATGATGGGAGGGTCCTCCTTCTTGTTTGGCACATGTAAGACTTTCAAAACTTCCCTTTTCACAGAAGGGTTGACACTTTTAACACTTTAAAAACTTCCCTTTTCATAGAAGGGATCTTACAAATTCCTATCACTAGGACCATCATATTTAGTTTTCCAAACATTATTGCAACATCTATATTTAACTGAATATCATCTGTAGGAGTTGGATTAGTAAGAAAATCACATACCATCAGTGGAGGTGGTGGATACAACTTTTCTTCTTATTATCCCCTAGCCGAAGGATAAATAAGGAGATCATGTCTCGAGGCTCACGGGTCCTAGACATGAAGTATTGAGAGCCAAAGGACTTGAGCATGGCCCCAGAGGGCCCCTCTTTTCTTCAGTGCAGTCTATTTATCACTAACAACAATATCCATCCCACTAGCCTAGTCCTGAAGTAGCAGTGAGTCTTCCTCCATGAGGTAATGAGTCTAGGTATCATGGTATGTATCACTCTAATTTTTTAAGCACTTGAATATGTTGGATTGAACACTTCTTCATTTCATGACATTTTCTTGGAAATTATGCTCTTTGCCTCGTTCATACATGGAAGAGTGACATGGTTTCCTAGTAAATTGATTTCCCTTTAGGATGGGTTGACACTGGGTGGATCTATGAAAAGTCATTGTTTGTTCCCTCCATACTTACCACTTTCCATATTCATTCCTCTCATATTCCCTATCCTTATTTGGGCATTGGGATTAGCTACACTAGGAAGGGTTATACATTACCTCGTGGGAAGAAGGGGCTAAAGGCCTAGAGGGTAAAAGTAGTTGGAAAGAGTTAAAAGCCAATGTTGAAACCTTTGAGCTGCATTTCCCAGTGATCCCCAAGAAAGCAGTGAAAAGATTATTAGTAAGAAAAGTGGACCCATAAGATACATAAACACTCAAGGTACTAGTTGATGGATAGGAGGTCTCATCATGAGTCGACCTGTTATGACCATGGGCATGTAGTAGTATGACACTACCACCTATTTGGTCACCAAACTAGGGTAGTGGCTCTTGATAAAATAGCCAAGATAAAGGGGGTCTCATCATGAGCCAACCTTCTCATTTCCATGAAATGTTTGTGGATAATGCTGTCACCTCTGTTCATTAAGTCAGGACATTGTCCCTCAACTATTCCCTTGAGGAAAAAATCAAAAGATTAAAAGAAATAAATTTAATATTAAAAGGAAATGAATGGGATAAGAAACAATTGCATTTATGGCAAGGTGCAACTCACCCTCTACAAAGTAAACTACAGGTAAGAATTTACATTTCTCTATTATTAGATGCACCCCATGCCACCTCATACACTTACATGACTTGGCTTAAATCTCACCTAGGAAGCACCCCAAACTTAAGAGAGGTTAGCCCAATATGACACCTTGATACCTTCTCCAAACCTAACTTGTCAAATTGCATAACGTCTTTGAGCATTTGTCTTGGTTAAAGGGGGTTTGATGCACATGTTTGGGTAATTTAAATATTGGATGTGATTTACATGCTATGATTCATGTGACTTATGAAACCTTGGATAGCATACTTGTTGTTGGTGTAGAACCTTTCCCAGTGGATAGGTAGACATGAGGGGATGATTGGCTCAGACCTTCATGGGGATTAAATCCCATTGATGGATGTTGAAACCCCAGCCAGGGGTAAAAGGAAATTGAAGACTTGCACTAGGAGAAAGAAGGAAGTTTCCTTTGGAGGCACCGTAGCAGACTTATACCCAGGGGATATTGCTCTTCCCACATGGATGTTTGATCCAGGTGGATATCGATGGCCACCTACCTTTTCCAAATGGCTCAAAACGATTTTCTGTCAATTTTGGCAATTTACTATTTTTAGCAGGTTTTGACTTTCGGGGCCATTTTGAGGGCCCAAATGAAGGATTTTCGAGATTGATATTCTCAATGATAGCCAAAGGAATTATTTATCCCCCAAAATTAATCTCCTCGACAATACCTTTCCAATGAGCTATCACACGCCTAAAACGGAGATCATATGCAAAAGTTACAACCCCGGGAAGTTGATGTACTCACTTACCCGATGTACTCACTTACCCAAACGGGGCCCACATGACTTTTGGTGCTTCATCTACTAGGGTTAGGTTTTTGGATGTCTAGGGTTTTTGGCATTCCTTATTTTTGTAAAAAGACCTTCGGAGCCTCATTGTAATCATATTCTTGCAAATGTGAGTAGCCGTCACATCTCTTCTCAGAGATAAGCTGCCGCCATTCTAGTGAGTCTTTCA